>APFE030588279.1:21473-65245 GCA_000404065.3 Pinus taeda | reverse complement strand
AATAATAATAATAATAATAAACCATGGTATTCATGTGTAATATAACCTATTTAAAGGGGGAAAGACTTTATTTATAAAAAATAAACCAACTTGGATCCATTTTAACTCTAGATCTATCAAGCATTGAGAGGGACCAAATCACTTTTACTCAAAAATGAAGTTTGCAACTTGAGAAATTAGATTCCTCTCGGTGCTTGATATATATGGAGTTAAGATAGATATATGTTGATTTATTATTATTAGTGAATGTTAATAAAAAATGTATATACCACATTTTATTGCTTAAGTGATTGTGAGTAATAGTATAAAGTTTACACAGTTCATAAGAATGTATGTAATTTCAACTTTATAAGTCCATTTGCCTATATGGATATGATGACTTATTAGAAATTTATATATTATTTATGGAATTGAATTTTGATATAGACAAAAAAGATGACTTATTAAAAATGTGTTTGTAACTTGAGGAATTGAATTCTGGTGGAGACAATAACAATGCTTGACTGTCATCAATTATATAAGTTCTTCTAAACATTTCAGCAAATTTGATATATATTATTTTTGTTATATCAACTATATAAATTCCTGTAAACATTTTCAACAAATTTGATATATAATCTTTTTGTTATATATAATAATAATTTAATTTAAAAGTTACAAAGTTAATTTAGAAACTTAATCGCTTTATGGTATCTCTTTGTTTGTGGGATAAAGTAAAGTCTATGAAGGTGTACATATTTTATCTTCCTCTCAATTTGAGTTGGTGATCTCTTACAAGGAAACATATATATTCTCAACCATTAAGTTAAATCAATTTGTTGTTTTAATATCTTTTAAGATGTACAAATTTCCTTCAATTATTGAATTAACAATATTCACATAGTTTTTATGTAAAGTAACATAGATAATGTTTGTGACTTACTAGTTTGGTTAAAGTATAATCAAAACACATAAATTAAATTAACTTGTGTTAACATACCCATTTATATTGTTTTTTCTAAGCAACAAAAAGTTTATAATATTGATGGTTAACAACTTAGCTTTTATTAATACAATCTTCTAAAGACCTACGGTGTAGTAATGTTTTTGTGTGTAATCAAAACTTTTCCACCTAAACTAACCTACGAGTTGTCTATAATGGGGGCAAACTTCCTCTCCTACCAAATACTTGTGGATCTTGGGTTGTTAACTCATTTCCTTGTGATAGAGGAAGATGGGCTCTTAATTAATTAAAATAAATTTTATATCATACTCCAAAACCAAAATATGATTTCAACCTAAATAGTATTAAAAAAAAACAATATCTCATATTATTATCGCTAGAGCAATAACAATAAGACTATGTATTTTCAAAAGAAGGGTGAGCGATGCAAAGCAGTTAGTCCCTGCCTGTAGACTATGATTGTAAATTCCTTTTTTAAATTCCAATTTGTTCAACCATTCATAGGATTTTAAAATTTGATAGAAAAGTAAGACAATGCAAAAAATTACAATGCACAAGTAAAGATGACATAATACAATGAGCTAGTTGGAAACAAGATTTATTAATTCCATTAACAGGAAAATGTGTGTGCATATATTATTGTTTATAGGCTTGTGATAAGTCTCCCCACGTGAAAAATCTTTGTGTGCATATATTATTGTTTATAGGCTTGTGTGATAAGTCTCCCCACTTGAAAAATCTTACTAAATATAAAACTGGTGGAAGTAAGGCATGTATAAAGGTAAGAATGTGTGGAAGCAAGGCATGTCCAAAGCTAAAGTATGTGCAAAAGTAAAGTATATGCAAAGGTAAAGCATGTGCAAAGGTAAAAGGGTAAGTATCATTTGACTCCTTTCGTAATATTCCATAAGCATGAAAAAAGTATGAATATTTTATGTTTTATTTTACTTGATTTAGTCTGACACCTAATATATAGGGAGAAGTTAAGGCATATCATGGATATGTTAATGAATTAATAAATATGATGGTTATATGATTTATCTAGTCATAGTATTATCTTTTGTGTTACGTGGAGAGAAATGAAGCTACTTCAATGCATGGGAGACAAATATAGAGCCTAAAGTAGTAAATTCGATTTAAATTCACACTAATTATTTAATTGTAAAAATTTATTAAATTTGGTATAGTCTACACAGAAAGATTTCCAATCATATTTATATGAAAATTAAGTGTAAAGTGAGTAATGACACTCTCCCTCATTTGGTGGAGTGAAAGAAGATAGTATGTCCAAATGTAATCTTTGTGTTTTTACTTGGTGACAATTGGAGAGGAATTTATACTTACCACTCTCCCTCATTTGGTGAAGTGAAAGAAGATAGTATGTCCAAATGTAATCTTAGTGTTTTTACTTGGTGAAAATTGGAGAGGAAATTATCCTTATGATATAAACTTTTATTTTGTGGAAACAAGATTTATTATTTCCATCAACATAAATATGTATGTGCATATATTAATGTCTATAGGCATGTAATGGTGGAAGTAAGGCATATACCAAAGTAAGGCATGTGCACATATTAATGTCCATAGGCATGTAATGGTGGAAGGCATATACTGAAGTAAGGCATGTGCACATGTTAATTTCTATAGGCATGTAATGGTGGAAGTAAGGCATATACCGAAGTAAGGCATGTGCGAAGTTAAACACTGTGTGGAACTAAAGTCTAAGCGGAAGTAAATATGTGTAGAGGTAAGGCCAATGCAAAGGTAAAATGATAAGTATCATTTGACTCTTGTAATATTCGAGAAGCATGAAAAAGTCAGAATATTTAATACTTTATTTTAATTGATTTGGTCTCACACCTAATATATTGGGATAAGTTAAGATATAGTATGGATATTTTAAGGAATTAATGAATATCATGGTTATATGATTTCTCTATTCGTAAAATTCATTTTTTGGTTACATGGAGAGAAATTAAGCTACTTTGATGCATGAAAGACAAATATAGAGCCTAAAGTAGTAAACTCAATTTAAATTCATATTAACTATTTAATTGGAAGAATCTAATAAATTTGATATAGTCCACATATGAATATTCCAAATGGTATTTATAAGGAAATTAAGTGTAAAGTGAGAAATGACACTCTCTCATTTGGTGAAAAATATTCCCGTTTATATTTTTGGTGGGCTAAAGTTATTCCATGTGTGAAAGAAGATATTATGTCCAAATGTGATTTTTTTGTTTTTACTTGGTAATAATTTGAGAGGAATTTATACTTTCGAGATAAACTTTTAATTTCTAGAAACAAGATTTATTAATTTGAAATATGTATGTGCGTATGTTAATGTATATAGGCCTATGTGATAAGTCTCCCCGCTTGAAAAATATTACTAAGTCTAAAACTGGTGGAGGTAAGGCATGTGTAGAGGTAAAAGGTAAGTTCCACTACTCCACACAAGGTGGGGCCAAAAATAAATATTTAACTGATAATCACATTGGGAAAACAACCCAAGTATTTAGATTTGGATGTAAATTATAAATAATAAAGTTGTGTTGAATAAACTAAGAAGAGGTAATAAATGATTATTTATTTCTTTGGGATTTGAACCGATTATCATTTCACTAAAAACCCTTGAAAATATGATGTCATGAAATGATTCTCCATTTTAGGGGTTGTTGCTTAAAATAACACTAACTCATGAAGGATTTTGTTATGTTTCTAAAATTATTGGTCGAACTCCAATTCATTCACAACCCAATGTTGTGTAAACTCTTTGCCAATGACCTATATGAGGGCCAATAGGTACAGTGTACTTTCATTTCTAGCCTATAAGAGATGAGATGATTTGATAAGCGCGCGATAGATACAAATGTTGTCATGCTAGGTGTCAAATTTTTATTTTTTTATTTTTTATTTTGATTTCATTTTATCATATATATATTTTTTAATAGACTTTCAATCCATTCTATAATATTTAGTCCAATTATCAACTTTACAACTAATCAAAAAAATAGGCCTTTTTTTTTTTAAATTAAAAAAAAAATTAATTTTAAATTTCTAAAAAGAAATCTATTAAAATAAATATCAAAAAACATTTGAAAACATTAGACAAATTTTCTGTCATAATTAAAAGTTAAAACATTTGGACTGAAAATCTATTTCTATACTTCATGTTATTGCAAGGACTATAACATCTAATCATAATTCCATATATGAATTATCATATGTAATTACAATTTAACCATATATATAACAAAAGAAAACCATTACATATTATTTTGTAACCAATAATATAAATAAAAATAACATAAAACATTATGTCAAACATAAACACAACATTAAACAATATAAAACGTCCTCATAACGTAGTGAAATTGCTTGAAATTTGATTTAAATGGTGAGATTTGTTTTTTGTAAGCATAGTAGGACCTTTCATTCATTCATTTTCAAAGTAGGTTATGTCCATAAAAGACATTTCATGGCCTCAACCTGCCCATTGGGAAACCAGGTATGTTGGCCATTAGAATGCATTATAAGCCATCCAAAATCTGAGGTTATTAAGTCTGTCATACTCAGTGTTATAAGCTTAAATGTCTAGAAACTAGTTCACCCTTCACATGCTAACAAAAGTACTACTAATCGACATATACATAATCAAAATTTAACAAAAAGGAAACTGCTAAAAACTAGTCATCTGAGTACTCAACCGAATTTGGGTCCTTTGCAATGGATCTTGGTAATTCTGATTGAGGAAGGAATGAAATGTGCTTCTCAATACGACCCAGACGAACATTCTGCTGCTAAATTTGAAATTGAACAAGTTGGAATTCCTTCTGAATTTCCTGCAACCTAGGATCATAGATGAAACTTGTTGCATTCATAATAGCTTTAGCTACTATGCTCTTCATCATCTAATAGAGATGGATTGTATGCTTGTACTAGGTGAGCCGACCATGGGTGTGGCTTGGATCAGGGATCGAAAAATGTCAATCCTCCATCCTTATCTCTTGTTCTTCCCGTTCATTGAGGTTGTCCTCCCAACCCACAATCATTTGCCTTACTTGCTCAGGAGTGCATGTTGTATATGCTTGGGCCGCGACGGTAATATGTTGAGAATCTGATTTTTGTCTGCTCCTCCTCAATAGCTTGGATGAGGATGCTCCTCATCCACCTTGGGACTCACTCTTTCAACTTTTCCCACAACCCAAAGAGCATAACGAACCTGTGCCCGTGGATGGCCTAACCATTTCCGTAAACCTGTGCTGAGCTGCAATATACTTGTCTAACCAAACTGTCGATTGAACAAAGACCCATGGCTTACAGACTGGGCGATCTTTCAAATTAATATAACCCGATGCATTTATAGATAACAAGAGTAGGAAACAAATAACATTAAACCAAGCGAAGTGAAATTAGAGTAGGTTGTGACAGTTAACCTCCATTAGCTCTTTCTTCCCATTACCAACACCTTGTACTGAGACATCACACGAGATAGATATAAGCCAGAGGAGGTCTATCTCCACTAGAGGGCAAAGCTACCCACTGGCTCCTCAAGCCACTTCCCATAAAAAAATACATCAGCACATTGTAAAATCAGCAACGACAACATGCAGATTATAATCACAAGCCATTTTAATCAAATATAGAAACAACCATTCCAACTAAGCGGTAAATTCTTCCCACACAGACAAGGAAACCAAATTCTACCATACATTCCCATTCAGAGCGGTAAGATACCATAAGAAACGAATATCGACTTAGAAACAAAAATTTCAAGATAAAATTGAGCCACATAGACATGCTCATCAAATGAATAGGCATTACCAAGTCACAAAATCACCCATTCACAGGAGAGGCTGAAACTCTTATAGGAAACATTCACAATATCAGTTTATATCTGGTAGGGAAGAATAAAAAGAAATGAGACACACTCTGTGAGCCACGCAATAAAGTCGACTCGGATGACCTCCCACAGATGTAGCCTCCCTGCCAAGATTGCCACTAGAAGGGAACCCACATTCCTCCTCGCAACTCTCGATACCACGCTATACCACAACTCAACTTCATGAAGTGAGGTACAAGCATTCACCACCTGGAGGGCTATCGCTTGGCGATAATTAACACCTTCCTTAATTTCTCCCACGCCTCTTCCCATTGCGTCAACCCAATCACATATACCATGCGACTGTCAGAGCCGCCCTTTCACATTATCTTCCATCTAATCACCATTAACAAGAGTCCCAAGTGGGACAGTGAATTGGCATGCACCCCGACTAGGGAAAATGGAGAGAAATATTTTAATTCACATGATTAATTACTTAAAAATTTAAATAATCTTTTTTTGTCACTCATGTTATTGAAAAGTTTAATATACGAACATAATATAAATATGTTGTAATTTGGTCCTTTTCAGGTCATGTTTTTTGTATCTAGGGATGATAAAATGAGGTGGAGGTACCTCATAGTATCCTTTCTAAAGACATTACATTCTTTTGTTATTTAGTTCAAAATTTAGGGAAAAATTTAGAAGAAATTCTGGAATTGCAGATATCAATTGTTGAGATTGTGTAATCCAGGTGGAACATGGGTTTTTGAAGGCATTGAATTTATTTATGTATAAAACATATAATTGCAATTTAACCAAAAATTAAATCATTTAATTTTGATGATGATTATTGGAAAATTCCCCAAATAGTATAATCTTTATACTTCTTCTTAATATAAGTAGTGTGGAGATTCAAAATATTAATAGTTGTGTGTGAGTGGGGGGGGAAGGGGAGTAGGCGGTTGTAAAACTTTGGCAATGAATTAAATTAAAAGTGGTGGAGCGTAGTGAGAGATAATACCTTGTTAATCATCTTTGTTTTATATGTGTGAAGGAGGAAAAAGTAAGATTGGTATTCTTTCTTCAAAAAGGCTTAAAATTTTTTCAATTTCCTTGGATTTTGGTGATGAAAAATATTCAAATTTAACATAGTTATAGGTTAATTTGAAGGTTATAGGTTGATTTAGAGATCTTCACAATCTACAAAGGCATGGAGGAACTATGTCCTTGGAACTTTAATCCATGAGAATATGCTTGAAATCCAATATTTTGTTGGATTTGTACTATGAAATTTCCTTAAAGAAAGGGAAAATATGAGTCATTTTGGATTTTTAAGGATATCCTACACAACCAAAGAGGGCATTACACTAGAGGAAAATCCTTAGTGTCAACATGCTTCCCTCAATGTTTCATGTCACACATAATATAAAGTTGATACCCCAACTTCTATTTTAAGGGACAAATGTACAAACATATCCAATAATTTGCTAGATTTTAAGTTGAATATATGGTACATGAAATTGGAATGGAAGGATGAAAAGAGAAGAGATGATATAAATATGAACAATGGATAAGGGTAATATTTTTTTGTCTCCCTTATTAACCCTTGGTACATTTTTTTTTTTTATGGAATACACATCCCCAGGGAAATCCTCTAGACACTTCCTCTCATTTCAAGGATGACACTTGAGGTAAATCAACGCATTGCAGTTTTGGAAACCTGTCCTAATAGGCCCTTGAATGGGGTGTTAAGGAATTTTTTAGAAGTTGGATTGAACATGTAAATGTTTGACAACAATTTTTAATTCTTGGTGACTCATGACATATGTTCTTGTCCTTCTTGATCATGAGAAATGGTGTGAGATTTATGAGGGTTCTATGTAAGGTGATGGTGAGGGGATGATGTAGCCATGGCTCCCTTGTCTACTCCTACCTTATTTATGTATGGCTATGGATGATAATGGCTTCCATTGGAAAGATGATGGTGAGTACAACTGCCATAATGGTTGGAAGAGGGAGTTTGAGCTATTTCTCCAATTGAATTTACGTATCGCTCCAAGCCTAGTTGAATATATTATGTTTTTCTTAGTTTTCTACTTCGGTTGGCCTATGAGTTATGGATCAGATTTACTTTCTGTTTGAAATCAATCTAGGCTACATTCATTGGGTGAGTCTATAAATTTTGGCTATTTTCTTGCACAACATGTTTGGTTCTTAGCTTTGGATTATTTAAGGTCCCAACACCACCCTCTTTGTTTTTCACTCCTATTAGTCTTTGGTTTTTTGTAGTGCATCTCCAAGACCTCTCTCACTTCCATTTGTAGTCATCCATCTTGTGTCTATACCTTCATTCTATTGGTCAATACTTACACCCCTTACTCAAGAAAAATGGGTGTTATTTTCAATCTAAAAGGGTGTAAGCTCTCCCACCAAACTACCTCTTAGCATACCCAAGGCTCTAAGGCTAAGAGGGTTGCCCTCAAAGATAGGAAAAGTTATTCACATTCCACCTCCCATGAAGCTGAAGTAACTAATGGCAAGATGATTAATTCCATCAAATAGATTTCCATCAAACCTCTACTAATCAAATTTTGGCTGAATTCCACGATTGGGTGGAGGATATAGGGTTTTCAAGGTCCATGAATATGAATGTGTTCTATGCTAGGAGGTTTTACTAGTTAGTTAAAACGTTGGTTGTTGTTGTTGTGGAAAGGAAAAGGCAAATAATCTTGATTTTTCACCAAGTTTGTTGATTGTATTAGGAGGATTGAGGCAATCATAGTTCACTACATGACGATATTCAGTCTTAGTTTCAAAGTTTATGGTACCAATGTTGGGAAAGAGAAAGAGGTAAATTTTGTGGGGTTTTCCACATAAAAAGTATAATATCCCTAGTTTTGTGAGCATGGGAGTCACTAAGGATTTTTTTCCCTATTTTAATAATATTAATTAAAAGTGGGAAAATATTATTGGAGAAAGGTGGCTAGTATTATTTTATTAGAGAATAGTGGCAAATTATTATTTTATTAAATGGCGACAAAACTAACTTAGTGGAAAATGACCCCCACTAATAAAATAATATTAAAAAGGAGTCTAGAGGCACGAGAATAAATTATAAAAGGAGGATGGACTCATTTTGTGGATTATCTTTCAGCTATTACACTTCATATTTCATCTTCCCTTGGATCTGTTTAGCACAAGGGCTGGAGTTTTTTTTAGCACTAGGAATTCCAAGTGGAATTCCACCCTCATTTAAGAGAACTTCGAGTGTCTCCCCAGTGAGGTAATTTGGGGAGCTCAATTCAGAGCCTCCATTGGACATCACTGTAGGAGTTTATTCAATAGTGCATTTTTCTTGGGGGTGGAGGTATTTTGTGAAACATACTATAGGAGAAAGTGTGGGTTAGAGGCTTTGAGATTTTGTAGGGAATTTTCTTATTGTTAAATCAAAGTTTGGACAATGATTTGTCGATTTGGATTGGAGGCTATTATACCTAGGTCAATTTTTCTATCTTTTGGCAAGGGTGCAAAAGCTATTGACCAAGTGTTACACAAGGTTTTAGAGAAGGTGATTCAGGAGAGATAAGAGATGGAGATAGGAGGTATTTCTAAGTGGAGAATTTAGTCGGAGCTGGGAGAAATTTCCCATGGTAGATTTTGGTCATAATTCAATACTATCAAAACTATGGAGTGTTTTCTCACTAGATTGGGCAATTCATACTTATTGTGGGTCAACGGGGGTCGGTGGATTCAACCCAAACCCTTTCTGGTTTTTGTGGGTTTATTGAGAGGATTCTCTGACTAATTTTATAGAATTTTCTAGGCGATATTTGGGCCTGAAATCCTCTTTCTTATCACAGGTATTATCACTAATTAGATGGTAAATTTGAATCACTTGTGGGTGTAGTTTTGGCTTGGAGTTGGGAAACACCCTTTCTCGGTATTTTTGGGTATGAGGAGTGGAGCTCATGGATGTAATTTTAGGGTGATCCATGCATTCTTTTAGGTAGAATATCTAGTCTCATTCTAGGAGTAACAACAATAATTTCCTGGGTAGTGCACAGTACCAATTTGGCCCAATATTTCCTCCAGATCATAGTTGTCTCTCGGTTTTTCTTAGCTTGCAGTAGCAAGCCCAAGTTCGATTTTCCTTACTCATTTTACTCATCATTCTCAAGACTAATAAAATGGCTTTGTTGTTTGGCTTTAATTCCTTGGTGTTTTGATATGCATGGGTGGTTTTTTTTATGGTTGTTGTTTCGTGTACATGTTTATGTTATTCGTTGTATATTTTCAATTTGGAATATTATAGGGGTATCAAAGTCATGCATATTTCCAGCCTTCAGGTTTATTATAGATCAAATTTGGAGAAAATCGAGGGTTTTATGAGAAACTAGTATTCAATGATTCTATAATCACCATAGCTAGAATCTCGACAATTTTGTAGGTTTTCTATAACCACCCTAATTGGTTTATTATTCTTTCGAAGTTCTTTGTTTTACAAGTGACTTTTGAAGAGCCTCCATTGTGTGCTATAGACAAAATATCTTATTAAAGAGGGAACATATTATTTTGGCCCAACTGTTATTTTAAAACACTGAGAACTATATTCTATTAAGTAATTAGCTTGGCTAAATTGTCTTTTAAAATCCAACCATTACATTACATGAAGACAAATACCATGGGCAGATATAGTGGGAAAATACCATGGTAAATATCATGGGTAGATTCTATCCATTTTGACCATATCAAGAAAAGGGAATATTACAAAGCATTGCATCATCTCTATTTGTCTATCCTAATGTGTCCTATTGAGAACTTGGTGAGGCTAGTTCTAGTTTGATCCCCGTGGGTGTAATCTGTCTGGTTGATCCGTCTGGGGTCCATGATTGTGCTTTAGTTTATTTGTTTTCTCATTTAATGAGCATCCGTGCATGCCATTACAGGAGCTCCGATATTATTGTATGGGCATGTACAATTTTCTTCATCTAATAATATAAATAAAGGGTTGCATTTCCAGATCTTGTTTGTGTTCTTACTTCTTACTGAAAGTTTTTTTTAAGAACTCTAATGTGTGCTAGATATATTAAAAAATATGGTGTTTGGTATGTTATAGCGGTATCAAAGCCATGATCTTAGCAAGTTGTGGAGTAGCAACAAGATCATGGAATATTTGGGCATGTATGCATAGTGACGAGTGAAACCGTACATGAAGCCATGGCTCAAGAGAGATTCAATATGTAGGAATCCTAGGGTAGAATTTGCTAGAATGATGAGAGGTTGGCATAATTAAGGAGGGTGACAAACCAATTCCATCCTCATCCCTACAATAGATATATTAGAGGTATGCAAACCATGGAGGCACAACCATTTACACCATGTGGGGAAAATCGACAACATCAGGGCACCAGATCTCCTCAGAAGGAGTAGGCAAGATAGGGACAATTAGAGGCTGAAACTAAGAGGCGCTCTTGCTGGTGGAGGCTTGGATTTAGATATCAAGAGCTTGAGGAGGAGATTGAGCATGATGTTGAGGGCACACAGGATGGTGAGAAACACATCAATATACCTAGTGTGGCACATGAGTCACCATTATTGGAGACCTCTTTGATAACATCAATTGGCACCTTGGGTGAGGGAGTAGAGCATACACCCATAGGGCCATCCATTGATGAGGTGGTAGGAGACATAGAGGTGTCCATCATAGAGGATATTCCATTTGTTATTGAGGTATCCATTAATGGGGTTTATGGGGTTATGTCTGAGTTTTTAGGTGATAGCAGCACACAACAGATTGATGAGGTGCTAGGAGATACAGTGGTATTAAATGATGGCCGGACATAACAATTTCATTAGTTCTAGGCCGGTCCTTTAACCTTGAAAAGGAAGGTCATGATAGTGTGAGATGTTTTTCTGCAGGGCATGAGAGCTATTTGTGTTGAGTTAACGACCAAACTGACTCATGTTGGGGAATGGTTGGATTCCATAATGGTCCAGCTAGAGTGAACATCAGAGCATCAGAGCAACCCTCTTTAGACATACATAGATGGGGTGTGCAGTGCTTGTAGGTCACCTCTACACATTGGAGAGGAAGAGGCAAAGTCACCTCAACATATTTTATATGTTGATTAGGATAGTGAGACGAGGTGACATGAGGTATGCAGGGGGGAAAATTTGCAGGATGGGGGGGCCACTTCCATCTATGGGAGTTCGTGCATTTAATTCCTCTCATGGGGTTGGATGTAGAGAGATTCTGAGTTGGTACTCGGTGGAGTGGGTTAGGTGTCAGGTATATCCCTGGCCATAGTTTCACAAGGTACACGGGTTACCAAAGGGGCTCCATGACTAGACTATTTTTGGGATCTAGGTGGGATCCCCAATCACATAAGGGATTTGGTTGGTGATAGAAGAAAATTTGTGATGGATCCAGTGCCTGAGTGCATACACACATTCAGATTTCCATCAAAGTTCTGGACAACCCTACTGACATGATTGATTGACAGGGGAGCGAGAAGATTTTGTCAGTTGCCATGGTAGGATTATTAGACATGGGATTTTAGGAGGATCGGCACACTCTGACAAGGGCTGATTAGAGGAGGTAGGTCATCCACTAGACAAAGTGTTGCATGGGGATGATGATTCTCCATGGATATGTTGGGCACAGAGGTCATAGAGAAATGACACCTTAGTCACACTGTCTCTAGCACTTAGGGAGGTTTTCCTGTCAAATATCTTCAAGAGGATCAGGAGGGGAGGTCCACTCATCTGAGGTTATGGAGGTGTGATAGTAGAGAGGCGACCTTAACAAAATGTGAGATGATGCCTATGGAATTAGTCTTAGACCTTGATATCCAAGTGTGTATAGGGGTATGCAACAATGCGTAGTAGTATGCAAAGGAGCACAAAGGTGTGCAGTGGTGCGTAGTGGTGTGCAAGGTTGCACTGTGGTGTAGGAGGAACAATTCACATCATAGTGCATTACCTCATAGTGTGACAAACACATCGATATATGAGGGATACTATTTGATCCAGGATGATGCAACAACATGTAGCAGGGTTTGACTGTGCACAAAGATGTGTGAATGGGTGTTGTTGTATGCCAGCGGACACAAAGATACATGGTTAGATGAAGTAGTGTCTAGGGCTTCACTGCAAATTAAGGGAGTGCTACTAGTAGGGAGATTCCTTGATGAGGTTGCTAGGAATGCCATTAGGATGGACATACCCAAGTTGGGAGAGTGGATCGGTCACAGGATGGGCTGGGAGCATCCACATAGGTTCTTGATCATACCCATTATAACCCACACATCTTCCACTTGTTGGCACCACATGTAGTTGAGGGGAGCCTTGTTGTGTTAGATATAGACCCACAATGTGGACAACAAGACTTGGGGGATTTTCTTGAGATGACGATATGAGATTTAGTGCCTCAGGGGCACGACAGACATTCTCTAGTGGAGTAGGGCCAGGGCACGGGTTAACAACCATAGGTTGGGGGATGAGGTGATCTCCTTCAGGGGTGGCATATTATTCATCACTAAGCCTACACCCAGGGATTTGGTCATGGGGGAGACATGTGGAACTTTTTCCATAGGGCATGTAAAGATATTGCATGAGCAGAGGATACCATGTATGATTACAACAATTTTTTAGTGGGTGTTCGGGCTGTAGACATTATATTGGCACATTATCGAGAGGGTAGATGATAGACTAGTGGTGATGGTTGGCAAGAGAAATATGGATCCACATACATTGAGTCAATTGCAAGTATCAACTACCTATTTATTAACTACATTCAGGGGGTAGCTATTTGGCACATTTGGTTTCCAGCGGTCATCAATACTATGTAATGGAAAGCACAGGGTAGTTTAGCATGCATTAGATTAGTTGATGATATGTGGAGCCTCTATATTGATTGCATGCAGGGAGTAGAGATGATGCACAAATGGATTCTAGTAGTTGTTAGAGTATGATGCAACAGGTCTAGCTATGGGATCTAGGGATTCAGTTGGTTGATAGATCACTTTGCTTTGTGATGAGCGGAGTCATGGTAGAGAGTGATCTAGTTCACTCTTGGTTTGATATATGGGGTTTCATAGAGGCCTTCATCATATGGCGAGGTAGGATTTCCATGTTGCTACACAGGTTCACGGTTAGCTTTGTATGGGTAGGCTTTTGTATAATGGAGATGCCCGGGCAAGATGTATTTGGCCTTTATTAATATTTCACGATCAGGTTCCAAGAAAGGAGGATATGGTATGTGTACCATGGGCAATCAGATGTAATTGGAGTGGTGCAGTGTCGGCATGGTAGTATAATTTTTAGATTAGCATGGGACCCTAGTATCAAGGGATTCATTTATGACAGGATGGTGCACGGATTTGGGGTGATTCAATGGCATATTTGGGACCCTGATATTGTTTGCAGTGATAGTTTGGGTCAACAAAGGGAGTGAGCGCTTGTTCAAGCATTGCTCGAGGACAAGCATTTTTTGGCGGGGAGCACCGTAATATCCCCAATTTTATGAGCATGGGAGTCACTAAGGAATTTTACCAAATTTTAGTAATATTAATTAAAAAGGGAAAATATAATTGGAGAAAGGTGGCTAATATTATTTTATTAGAGAATAGAAACCAATTATTATTTTATTAAATGGCGGCAAAAGTAACTTTGTGGAAAATGATGCCCACTAATAAAATAATATTAAAAAAGGAGTCTAGAGGCATGAGGAGAAATTATAAAAGGAGGATGGACTCATTTTGTGGATTATCATTTGGCTATTACACTTCATATTTCATCTTCTCTTGGAGTTTTCTAGCACAAGGACCAGAGTGTTGTTTAGCACCAAGAATTCCAAGTAGAATTCCGCCCTCATTTTAGAGAGTGTCAAGTGTCTCCCTAGTGAAGAAATTTGGGGAGCTCAATTCAGAGCTTCCATTGGACATCATTATAGGAGTTTATCCAATAGTGTATTTTTCTTGGGTGCAAAGGTATTTTGTGGAACATATTGTGGGAGAAAACGTGGGTTAGAGGCTCTGAGATTTTGCAGGGAATTTTTTTATTGTTAGACTGGAGTTTGGACATCGATTTGCCAAGATGGATTGGAGGGTATTACCTGGGTATTTTTTTCTATATTTTGGAAAGGGCATAGAATTTATTGACCTAATGTTGAGTAGGGGTTTAGATAAGTGGAGTCAGGAGAGATAAGGGCTAAAGATAGGAGGTATTGTTTAGTGGAGAATTTAGCCGGAGTTGGGACAAATTTCCCATGGTAGATTTGGGCATAATTCAGTAGTATCAAAATTGTGTGGCATTTTCTGGCTAGATTGGGAAATTCACACTTGTTTGGGGTCACTGAGGGTCAGTGGTGTTATGCTTCTATACCAATAGGTGTCATATTTCATGATTGACTTGATGAGCTCTGTAATATGTTCATACCTTTTCTTGTTGCAAAGGTTTTCCATATTTTCAAAAAATAAAAAAATTAAAAAAATGTAAAGAGGGTATACCGTAAAAGAAAAATCAAAGGGTCAAAAAAATAAAATGGTCAAAAAATGAGAAGAAATGAACCCCAAACAAAAGGACTAGGAAAGTGTGCAAGTCTAAATCCCACTACTTTTTCATTTTCCGTAATAAGTAATTGTGTGCAACTTGTTACTTATGCCACAATTCATGAAGAGTTAATGTGTTTAAACTTGGCTCATTCATTTGCCAATTTCATGTTGTAGAATAGAGAATAAATATCTGGCCAAACAGTGTAATATTAGCAGATAAATAGATAGGTAGAGTAAATAAAAAGGAGCTCAACAGTTTAATCTGAGCCCTTGGATGTAATAAGTGTAGACTTAGGTAGGCTTGCCATGTAAAAGAAAAAGAAGATTGATAAGGGTTTGCCAGTCTAAGTGCACCCAAATAAAGAAGAAAAAATGTGAGGCTAAAGCAGGTAGGGTAGGTAGATGGTGTTGCAAGATTACTTGTGATGAATAATGTCTCTAAATGTGTTAATTTTTACTTTTATCACAAGTGCAAGGCAGACATTACACTTGATGCAGTTCAAGCAAGACAAGGTCAAATAACTAACTTCCATTCACATCTTTCCCTAAAGATTTCACTAATTCCCCCTAAACTATTAAGGTCTTTGAAAATTAAAGGGGCTGAGAGCATTTCTTTGACTTCTAGAGGGACCAGACCCTCGACCCAATAATTTAAAAAGCCTAAGTACTTAGAATCATCCATAAACCATTCATTTGATTTCATAAAGTCTTTTCCTAAGTAAAATCCTATTTTACTTAGGAATAATGCACAATATCACCTAAAAACCCCATTTTTTCATCTTAAGCCTAAGTTTAAACGTATACTTGAAATATTTTAACTTAGTGCTTTCATTTCATTCATCATATTAATTCCTAACTACTATTATATAAATCCTACACAACTGTACCCCATCTTGTAATATGTAAATATACATAAAAATACCCAAAATCTTATATATCCCGCCCCGGTTAAATATAACCATAAATACATGTCAAACATGATTAATTGGAATTAATTAACCCTCAAGGTTAATTAATAACCACCCCCAACCAATCACATTGCCCCCGATACAATTAAAATATTTTTTATTGTGTTGGGCCCGCTGTAGTTAAGCCTCCGCCATATTACTCCTCCCTTCCACCGTTCGATCCTGCCCCCATCATCCAACAGTCGATATCAATATCGCGCCCCCCTGGTGATCGCGCTTTAACTCACGATCACCAGGCAGTTTTCAAACCATACCTCCGCCATGCGTTAGACAATCTATGGAATCACTAGCCTCGAGTCAAATACCGCCTAGCTCCAAAACTGGCGCGATCCCGTACCGCTTACCGCCCTCCATAAAAGAAAAAATGTCTTTTCACCGCTTACGTCATCCGCCTGATAAGCAAAAAAACCCGCCAACCTTGACTTTGTTAAATAAAACTAACAAACATCATTTTCACTGTTATACGCTGCAACTGTGTTCCCATGCAATGCGACATCCCAGTGAATTGCTAAGCTTTCCAGCCACCACCTGATCAACAAACTTGTAGTAACTCAGCCCAGGACCGGTTATCCAACCTGTCGTTGTACTGTTCATTGCTCATTACAGGTATTTATCCAATTTTTCACTGAAACCCTGTAATTTTAGTTTTCTACTGAAAATTCTACAAGAAAGAGCCAAATTCAGTTCTAGTCCAGTCTGTGTTTGCCATATAAAGTTCCCAAACCTACTACCTTGCCTATTTTCCATAGAAAACCCCCAATTCCATTTTTGAATCCATAAGAACCAAAAACGGAAACCCCTATAGCTTTGAATATCACACCCGTGAATGCCCCTCACAAAGACTTAGATTATCTACCTTTGGCCGATAAATATTTTTGGATAAAAGACTTATCTAGTGATAAAAACCATCTTCAGGTTTTCTTCCAAGCTAGAGATAGTTATTTGAATGGGTCTGATATCATTGGATTGTGGGAATCTAACCTTCCCATGTATTTCCTCCCCTCAGTCCATGTTTTTCCATATATAGTTCATCAATGATGTGCCAATTATGATCCTAATCATAGAGCTGTTATGTCCCCAAGCCAAACAGTCCTTTTTCCCATAACTGCTCAATCCATCAATGAAATGTTGCAATTCCACTCCAGTCAGCCCCTCACTCCTATTTCCAAGGGATATTTACTTGAAAAAGCATCTCAGTTGTCCCCATCAGAAGTGAGCCACATCGGTCAAACCTTCATGTTACCAAAGCACCAGCCCAAAGGTCCACCTCCTTATCTGCAGACTTGCTTCACTGGAACTGGAAGACTCATTATTGATATGATATCCCTGATTATGGGATTTAACTCTAGCAAATATGTTGATGATATAACCCTAGTGTTATTATCAATCTTTACTTCGAGACAACCTCCTACTATTAGATATGACTATGCCTCCTATATCGCCAATAAAATTCATGACCAATTCCTGAATTTGGAAAATGAAGGAGTCTTCAAATACACCACTTTCATATATCATCTCATGATGTATTATCAGTGAGACAACTTCTCTTTCCTTATCAAGAAACTTGACACCAAAGGAAATCCAAGGTCTGTTATCTTTTGGAGTCCAATCTTTCATAATACCATTGAGTCCCCTTACACCTACAGTGAGTTCATTGACCTGTTTGTCCATCTAGCAACCACTCCGTTGATAGGAGTTTCCCCTCCTAGGATCAATGGTGATATGAGGAAAATTCTCTAGCTCTCTAAGCAGTACAGGATAGGTGAATGGTACCTGTACAAGAACCAGACAGAAATTAGAATATATGGGTGTGAACTTTGCCCTTTTAAGCTACCAAAGTATGTTCCAATGAGATTGTTTGCATTGGAGTATTTCAGGTAGATAATAAATGCAGATTTAGTCCATTTTTGTAGTGCCAAGAAGAAAGCTCAACTAAGAATTAAGAATCAGCTAGGCCCTTTTGTCTGCAACAATAGGGATGCATGGAAAGAGGATAAAAAAATCTTAGAAGATCACCTTAGATTACGAAAGAGTTTTAGGTGGGTACCATATGACCCTAATAGTTTCATATGTGATAGAAGAATGAAGAATAGGTTATCCCCATATGTTCACCATAGGATCCCAAAGATTGAGCAGTTTGCAAACTTAGATGAATGAATAGAGGGGGCCTTAGTAGAAAATGATATTGAACAGGTCAATTTTGAGAATGCTATGAGAGATCTTAAGAAAACCCTTGGCCTGGATTCTTTTGGGCAGGTACCATTCAAGCTATCTCAAAAATCAGGAATTAGTACATCCATTGCTAGAACATCTCAACAGCGTCCACAGGAAATCAACATACCAGCCACAGGAACATCTGGAGGCAAGGAAGTAGAGAGCATAGAACAACCTACAATGTCAGATCAGCTTGAAATTTCCAAAGAATAGGGTCAAATTCCAACTCCTCCAGCTCAAACCAATGTAGCAGAAACTCCAGTTTTGCAAACTCCTCTAAATGAGGAAAGAAATAAAAAGAGGGTTAGGGAAACTATTATCCCTGCGAGTGGACCCACAGGATAGCCTAGGACAAAAAGACAAAGACCGAACCCTCTGTCAGAAGAGGAAATAGTTGAAGAGACTACAGGTAGCCAAAGAGAAGAAAGAACAGTTAGCCAACAAACTTTCCCATTGGGAGGAACATCCACTAGCTCACAGAGGCAAGAGCTAGAAAGACAACATAGTACAGAAGTGTCATCCCTCAGGCCACCAAGTAAAGAGGCCTCAAATATCAAGAAGACATTCACATAAATAAAGGCCAGGAATGACCCATTGAGGCTTCAAGTTTACAATGAATATTTAAAAATTCCCCCCACGAATCATCAAAGACTAATGTCAGCCTATGACATTAAAGAAGGCAAGATGATAATGAGCTACTTCAATCCAAAGGTACAACAACCTCAGTCAGCAGACGATTACATCAGAACTAACTTGGAGGTCTTGGCAAAGGATATTCATCCTTTTGATCAGATTGAACTGCACAAGCAAACTAGAGAAATGGTTTATTCAACATTAACTGATAAAGCAATGATGGCCCACAGACTACAAAATTCCTTGGATAATACAACTGCCCAACTACACTTGGAAAAAGCCTCCTCCCTAGCCAAAGATAACATAATAAAGTCATTAGAAGAAATCATCATTGGATTGGGACATGATCCCAAAGATGTGAAAGGTGTAGAAGCACTGATCAAGAAGAAAGAAGAAGACATTGCTGCCCCGAGGAAACATCTAAAGCTACCTCCTTCAAGGCATCCATAGACTGCTGAGGTTATAAAACAAAAATATGAAGAAGAAATGATGGATCTACTCTTGAAACTCAATGAAAGATTGAATGAAATAGAGCAGGTATTAGAAAAAGCACTGAAGGACAAGTAGGGAGAGTCAACCTCTCTACCTCCTGATGTAATACCAATAGTCTCAACAGTAGTCCCCTCTACACTTGGGACAATATTAGCACCAAACATCCCAGTAGCCACAACAGAGGTGGTCACAGGTATAGCAATAGCAGGAACAACACAGGGAAGCAGCACCAAGTTGAGCACAGAAGAGCTAATAAAGTCAATGGAAGACATGAAACTACAAGTTTTAGTATTAAACAGGTAAAAGAATAGTTTGCTAAAATGGAAAGAAATTATGACCTCTCAAAGATAAACTTTGTGGAAAAAACAAGGGAGATTAAAGCATTAGAAAATAAAGTGAAAACATTAGAGAAAGATCACACTTTTGACAAGCCTCTGGCAGAGATCAAGAAATTCTTTGGGCTAACATCACTCAATCCATAAATGATGTTTGGCCATCCATCCAAGTAATCTTTAAGCAGCATAGGGAGAAATTGAAAAGACAAAAGCACAGTTAGGAAAAATGCCCGATGAAGCCAACCAGCTCATACATTTTTTGAATATCAGGAATAAGGAACAACTAGAAGAACTTGGCATCATAGACAGGATAGAGACTATTTTGGAAATCAAAAGAGTGCTAACCAAGAAAACTATGACGCAGAATTTAGAGAGAAGATGTCAGGATATGCAGGTAGAGATTAATTCTTTCATGGAGAAGTTTGCTATTTTGTAGAATAAAGGGCTACCAAGTCCCTTAGTGATTAATGACAAATTAATGAGGCATAGAGATTATGTAGATAAATTGAATAAGTATGTTGGTAATCAAGCTAGTTCATCAACAAGCGCATCAGGAATAAAAGCACTCCCCACAGGCCGAGTTCTCTATTACAACTTAGAGAACTTATTCTATGTTGAGCATGAGATAAAGCACTTGTTCCCAATCCAACCTACCTTTTTCAGATATATAGAAACTGATGAGACCCTGAGGAAACTGCATAAACACAGATTGCGAGAGCCAAAATGGTGGGAAGGCATGTTGCAAATTTTGTAAATTTATCCTTGGTAAAATGTAAATTTTGGGATATTTTACTATAGTAAGATGAACAAATATGAATAGAGATCAAACAGGTCGAAGTGTATCAGAACAGGTAAAGAGTATCAGTTAAAACAAGGCAGGCAGCACAGAGTTACTAAAAAAGATAGTAGCAAGCCAAATCATAGGGCCTGCATCCAGCACACTCAGCAAGAATAGGAACAGCACAACATCAGTTTACCTTTTTTCTATCTTCGAGACTAGTTGTCTCTATTTTCTTGTAACTTCTTCATAGTCATCCTAGAATATATCTCACTTTGTTATGAGATATTTTTTGTAAAATTATTTTGTATAAATACTCCCTCAATTGGAGTATTGAGGGTGGATTCGTATACATTGTTGTAATATTGGTTATTTTGGAATAAAGTGTTGTTTGACAAAACTTTTGTATGGCTTGCTAGATAAAGAATTGATGCAAAGGACTTTCCATAGATTTCTTGAATCAAACACCGGATCAATAAGTCCTCTATACCTTGTGTTTTAAAGTTTTCCTTGTTTCTTATATCATCTATGTTTCATATCTAAATGATAAACGAAAAAGATTAATTCGAAGTATGCTTGATTGCACTCTGTTTTCAATCATTATTATTCTTTATGTTTTCTTATGAATTAGAATAAATAGTGAAACCTTAATTGCTCCTATTTTCTAGTTCATTCGCTTTGATTATTAATTAAAGAATACTCAATTGCTCTTTATTAGTAGTCATTCAAGTTCCCTTTTCGAAAGGTTGAAGGATTCTTAACAGCCCTTCACCCATTTTGAAACCATTCCATTTATTATAAGCCTTTATTTGTTCCCTGTTTGACCATCTTGCTCTGTAAAACCATCCTTTGCTAAGAAACCTAATCCAGTGAAGCCATCTTCTTTGACTCCATTAGCCCAATGGCCTAAACCAGTCAGTCCTACCCCTCTGCTATTGAATCTCACCACCCAAACTCAAACAAAACTCCTAAACTTCATAACTAGCCTAATATCTTTCAAAACAAAGCTAAAACTTAAAGAGAGAGCCCTCTCTGGATACATATTGGCTAGATTATGTATCTAAAAGATTGGTTTGTGGTTACCTTGGACCCCTTTCCCTTTCTTACAACTTCTAGGAAAATCTGAGTGATAACAAGTGGATTCAACCCAAACCCTTTTTGGGTTTTTATGGATTTATTGATAGGATTCTATTGATAATTTTACAAAATTTTTTGGGTGACATTTGGGCCTAAAATCCTCATTCTTATAGCAGCGTGTATTGGTGATTAACTGGTAACTTTGCATCACTTTTTGGGTTTAGTTTTGAATTGGAGTTAGGCCAAACCCTTTCTGGGTATTTTTTGGTATGAGGAGTAGAGCCCGTGGTTGCATCAGGGTAATCCAGGGATTCTTCAGAGTAGAATATTCAGTCCCATTCTAGCAACAACAACAATGATTTCCTGGGTAGTATGGAATACCAATTTGGGCTAGTATTTCCTCTAAATCAGAGTTGTCTCACTTGGGTTTTTAATAACTTGTAGTAGCAAGCCCAAGTTCCATTTTCCTTACTCATTGTACTCATAATTCTTTAGATTAATAAAATGGATCAGTTGTCCTGCTTTAATTCCATAGTGTTTTGATATGCTTGGGTGGTATATGTTTATGGTTGTTGTTCCTTGTACATGTTTTGGTTATTTGTTGTATATTTTCAATTTGGAATATTACAAAAATGTACCAATCTAATCCCATCATCATTGATGATGAGGAGGATGGACAACAACACTACTTCATGGAGGACCAAGAGGAATCCACCCTGGATAGCTCTCCCCTTGGGATATCTTGATAAGTTATTTATGTTCATGCCCTTCTTTGATATTGACACTACTATGTATATGGTTACCTTGTCTTTTATTAGTATATTTAGGTAGTATGTATAACTACCCATCCCATATCTACCCACTTTCACCGTACAGTTAGGATAAACATGAGTTGAGGGCTACTATGACATTACTCAACCTCGTAGATAACCTTAAGGAAATAGGGTTGACAAAAGAAACCTTAATGACCTTCCTTAGGAGCTACAAGACCCCAAAGAACTAAACCACCCTTCCAGGTGCCCAGACCCTTAGTTAAACTTATTTTCACTGATTTGGACTCCTAGACGTTGGTATAACACTGCAAAAAATTGACTGTAACCCTCTAGATGCATGCATAAGCATGAATGGGAGCGATTGCAGTTTAATTTTACCAATTCTGTGTCCGTGACCATAAAATTTGAACCACCTTTTCAGGGCTAGCCTCCAGACCCCTACCTAGTACTTGATGATACTTTCCAGAATAATGAATGACATTGGGAGAAAGCCATTAACACCAAACTTAGACAATAACTTGACCTAACGAGTCCTAACCATGCTAGTCATTCCGTTAAACACATGGTGAATATGAAATCTATAGGTCATGAATGCATATCTGAACATAGAGATCTAAAACTTATCTGGGAATCATCAAGAAGGTCTAAGGACCTCTCACAATAGCTGTAATAGCATCTATTAGGTCATGCATTCAATAACCATTCATTTACAAATGAAAACATGATAAGAGCCATAAATTGATTCTGTCACCAAACCATGTTTATAACTAGCATATAATCAAGTCAATAACAATGATAAAAAACCATTAAAGCCAAAAAATAAAAAGTACGTTTACTCATAAAATACAAGAGGAACTTAGCTCTTATTAACATATGAAAAATCCAACCAAGTCAGGGACTTCCATGTACCACCCGACCATAGATTGGGCTAAATCAAATCTTTCTTTCAACCAATCACCCCTATGCCATATTCCAAGCATTAATGTGGGATCTCATGGGATAAACCAATGCATAAACAATGAAGGGAATCCAAAGGTTAAACCACCTCCATCCTCACAATATTGTGATCTCACCTAAACCAGTCCTAAGGTCACAAAACCAAACCTAGCTTGGATGCCTTAGAATTCCTTCACCATCCCTTGAGGAATTTTCTTGTCTCCACCCACCTATTGAGGTCTTCCTGGAGAAAACCATCTCCACCCCCAACCCTTGGGATTTTCCTAAGACCACCTCATATGGATCCAAAACCTTCCAGTGATCCAAAGCTCAGCCAAGAATGAATCCCATCACACGACAACTATCCGGAAATGAAAAGGCAAGGTTGAAACCACTATCAAACTAGGAAAAACACATGCTAAAGACAAAAGTTGAACCAAATACACACATGCATATACCATGCATGATAATACCAACTATAAAATCATACATGCAACCTATTACCTACAAGTATTCCCGTTGAAGTCGCTTGATCCAACTCTTCCTTACTTGATCCTTGATTTCCTTTGCTTCCCTTGTGCTTCCTTTTCTTGCTTGCTTGCTTTCTCCTCTTGGTGGTCTTCTCCTCTCTGAAACCAATTCCAAAACTCAACTCACAAAAGGCCTCAAAGTGATGCTATGATGCCTTTAATATCTTAATTTTTCCTCTATTTTCCTTCATTTGCCTCCTCACATGCAACCTGTGACCTTTCACCTTCATTTTATTTTAATTTCCTTTATTTTCATAAATAAAATGCCAATAAATCCTTTTTTCCTTTTCAAATCCTTTTCCGTTGCCTTTGCCAATTTCCCGTTAGCTATGATAAACAACAAATGATGCCCACTATGATACTTTTCCCAACATTCATCTTGGAATATGTGTCCCTTGACCTTGGTTTTATTTTTCCTTTATTAACTTTAATACATGAAATCTTAACCCATGGCTATTATAGACCCCTCCCCCTTAGGGGAGCACCATCCTTGGTGTTCAATAACACCTACAACTAACAAAACCATTAAAAACCAAAACATACTGCTCATGTAGTTTTATAACACATCTCGATGCAATATTTATAATGAACAACCTACTCAAAAGAAAAACCATCATGAAAACATGACAAAATGACAACCATACCGCTTATTGGAGCTTTATAACAAAACTCATTGCGGTATTTAAAATAGAAATCATACATAAATATGTACATATAACAAAACTCATTTTCCTCCACCGGAAAATAGTGAAGGATATGTAGCCCACGTCTGATCAACCATCTCCCATGTAGCTTAATTGGGCCCAAAGTGCTTCCATTACATTTTAACTTGCTTGATTTCTTAGTTCCAGAGAATGAGTTGTTTCCGCTGTAATATGCACTGATGTTCCAACTAGAATTATCCTTATGGCTCCCCTTGCAACATAGACCAATCAATAACATGATCAACATCTTTAACATATCTTTTAAGCAATGAAACATGGAAAACATCATGGGATTTCACTGTTGGAGGTAGTGCGAGTCTATAGGCCACTCGTTCAATCCTCTCAAGGAGCTCAAAAGGCTCACAATACCGAGATGCCAACTTGGCACGCGACCTAATCCTCAAGGATCTCTTTTTGGTATTGATGCACAAGTACATGTGTTCCCCAACCTAAAACCTCTTAAATGCCCTATGTTGATCTGCATAGCTCTTCTATCTATCCTGTTTTTCCTTTATATTCTTCTTAATATCCTATATATCTTGTTCCATCTCAGCCAACATGTCCAACCCAATCAGTACCCCATTCGATGGATCACTCCAGTTGATGGGAGTGTTACAACTTTGCCCTTAGAGTGCCTCAAACAGACTCATCTTCAGTGACTCCTAATAACCATTGTTGTAAGAAAACTCCACCAGTGGAAGATATTCTTCTCACCTCCATTGTTGTTGCATGACATACATCCTTAACATATCCTCCAATATCTTGTTGACCCTCTTTGTTTGTCCATCTGTCCGTGGATGATAAGTTATACTAAAGGCCAACTCTGTACCCAAACCTGCAAATAGCTGGTTCCAAAACCTAGAAGTGAACTTAACATCTCTATCTAACACAATATTCTTTGGAACACCATGCGATTGAACTATATCCTTGATGAAGACCTATTCTACCTCATTGGATGAATAAGTAGACTTAACCACTATGAAGTAAGCTATCTTGGTCAACCTATCAACCATAATCATAATGGAATCATGCAGCTTCAATTTCATTGGAAAACATGTAACAAAACCCATGGAAATGACCTCCCATTTCCACTTTGGAATCAAAATAAGCTGTAAACAAATAGTTGGGTGCTTGCATTCAACTTTCACCTACTGATAGTCTAGACATCTAACAACAAACTCATCTACCTCTTTCTTTATATCCATCCAATAGTAGAACTTCTTCACCACTGTCAATGTCTTCTAATATCCTAGGTGACCCAAATATTGTTTAACATGAAACTCCCCGAAGATAATCTTCTTGAGATCAATGTCATTTGAAACATAGATCTTGTCCCTAAATCTCACCAAGCCATCTGTCATGAGATGACAATCCACATCCTGTTCACCTGTGCCCTGTTGTATCCCGTGCTTAAGTTGTTGATATTTGTCATCTTGCTGTCCTTCTTGCAAGATACGATCCTGTAAATCTGTCCCATAAGAGATCATAGTTGCAACATGGTTTAACTGCACTCTTTTGCTAAGAGCATCTGCAACCCTATTCTCCTTTCATTTAATATACCTAATCTGGAAACAAACTCATTGAGTGTCTCCAACCACCTAACTTTCCTAGCATTCAGATTAGGTTGGTCAAATAAGTATCTCAATCCACTGTGATCACTCATCAAGATGAACCTCCTTCCAAGAAGATAATGCCTCCACGTATTCAATGCATGAATGATTGATACCAACTCAAGATCATGTGTCACATAGTTCTACTTGTGCTCATTCACTTTCCTTGAATCATAGCACACCACCTGTCCCTCCTACATCAAGACTCCACCAAGTATTATATTGTAAGCATCTGTGCACACCACAAACTCTCTATCTAGTTATGCAATATTGAGAATTGGAGCATTTGTCAGAAATTGCTTCAGCTACTCAAAATTTTCTACACATTCCTTGGTCCATTCAAATTTCTTTCCCTTTCTCTACAATGATGTAATAGGATAAGTAATCCGTGAAAAGTTCTTGATGAACCTAATGCAGTAACCTGCTAGCCCCATGAGTGATCTGACCTCATCCACATTCCTATGAGCTACCGATTCCATGATAGGTCTTATCTTTTCCAGATCCATTCTATGCCTTGAAAACATGTCCCAAGTAATGTACCTTTGTCTAAAAGAAGTTACATTTACTAAGCTTGGCATACAACTAATGCTCTCTTAGAAATATCAATATTGTTGCTAAGTGTTCGACATGATCTTCCTAATTCTTAGAATATATCAATATATCATCAATGAATACAATCAAAAACTTGTCCACATAAGGATGAAACACACTATTCATCAAGAACATGAAAGTAGTTAGGGCATCATTCAAACTGAAGCGAACCACAACAAACTCATAATGACCATACTTGGTATGGAAAGTAGTCTTGTAGATGTCCTCTTGTTTGATGTGTACCTAATGATATCCTTATCTCAAATCAGTCTTTGAGAACACCATTACTCCCTTCAACTGGTCAAACAAGTCACCGATCCTCGGTAATGGGTACTTGTTCTTGATCGTCACCTTGTTCAACTACTTGGAACCAATGCACAATCTGAGAGTATTATCTGTCTTATTTACGATCAACACTGGTGGACCCTACGGTAATACAATTGACCTAATGTATCCCTTATCAAGCATTTCCTTCGACTGCAACTTCAATTCCACTAGCTTTGGAGTGCTCATTCTATACGGTACCTTTGATGCTGGTTCCACTCCTAATACCAACTCAATAGAAAAGTCCACTTACCTATGAGGAGGGAACTCTAGAATCTCTATTGGAAACAAATCCTGAAACTACTGCAATACAGGGTGCCTCTTAAGGACTTCCACATCCTCAACATCCTTACCCTTGTCACTGGAAATATGAACTGCAAACAAGACACACCTTTTCTTGAGAGTACACTTAACCTGCATAGATGTAACCATCCTCACCGATGTAGGCTTGTTCTTTCCCTACAAGATTCTCTTTCCACATTATCATCCACACACTCAATAACCTTGTCATAAAAATCTAATTTGGTTCCGTGGAGGTACAACTAGTCCATACCCAAAAGCATATTATATGGTCCCAATGGAAGCACATTTAGATGTGCTTGTGTGAGCATACCATTCAACTCAAATGCACAAGTTCTTACCCAATGATGAGCTCTCTTCTTAGTACATGTAGCCAACTACACCAAACAAGACTCTACATGCACTTATTTTCTCAAACCACACTTATCCAAAAGGTCAGGATTAACATAACTATAATTAGATTCAAGCTCAATAAAAAAAGAAACAAATCAATCACAAAGCTTACCTTCCATTTCAATAATGGATGCTAGGTGATATGCCTTCTTGTTGTCCATGATTGGATAAATTCGAGGAAATTCTATGGCCCACATCCCCAAATGTCTACAGCTAGTAAGAACTATAGATTTGAGGCCTGCCACCCTGGTACAATGGGAAATAATTCTTGTGATGATCTTTGCCACAAATCCATAACTGCAATGGTCCCCTACCATCACCTATATTTTGCTTCTCTCCAGGTTGTGACCCATGTCCCTTCTCAATTGCATTAAACTTCTTGTAAGGAGAAACTTTTTATTTCTGACCCTCATCCAGAGGTCTTCCATGCTTTGGTGGCCACTTCCCTTTAACTTTATCGTTTGCTTTTAAATCACGCTTAGGCTCAGATTTATGCTTTGATTGCTCATAACAATTCTTTAGTTTCTGGATGGCTTCCTCCACGACTGAGGCTCATCAAACTCAATGTCGTCTCTATATGTTGTTGGCAACCCACTGATGAACCTTTGAATCTTTTCTTTCTCATCCTTGAGGTAAGGCACATACCTCAACAACTCTAGAAACTTGCTAGTATACTCATCATAATAATATATCTTAGATAGGTACTTCTTATTGAAGATTCTCTCAAACTCATCCCAAATCAACTCTTCTTATCGAATCCCCTTAACATTCTTCACATCTTCCCATCAGATATTTGCTTTCCATTTTAGATAGAAGGTAGCTATTTTGGCTTTCATGTTCTCTGAGTAGTTATGCAATCTGAATAATTTCTTCATCCCAAGCAACCATGCCTCTGCATCTTCTGGCTTCTTCATCTCTCCATGAAATTTAGGAGGCTTGACTTTCTTGAACTCCTATGGCAAGTACTCACTCCTCCTATAAGGACAATGGAGGTGATGATGGTGATGATGTCTCTTGGATGAAGAACTAGAATGATACCCATACATACTAGTCCTCTTGTCAGGTGTATCCAATGATATACCACCTTTGACTATGTCCCCTCTATCCAACCTGTATCCTAGCCGAGACATGCTACCATATGCCCCATTAGTATTCTCTTCCTGTTCTTGTCTAATGACTGCTTTGAGTTCTACCTACTTTTCCTGAGCCCTTGCAAGCCTTTCCTAAGCTTCAATTGATGTGTCATTGTCTGCCTTACAACTTTTGATCTTTGCCCTCAAACTCCTCTATGTGTTTGCTATACCAGGAGAATACTCATCTCCTTGCTGCCCAACTAATTAGATCAGAGAGTCATGTGAACTATAGTCTACCATTTTTCTCATCATCTTTGATTCTATTCTTCCTGTAAACATGCCATGTCAGATAACCAAATAGATACCATAACCAAATTCATACCTCAATGATGTTCAAGGGAGGCTTATCTCATCTGCAAAATCAGTGCAAATTAGCATGATACATGTATATACATAATCATATCAATATTCCAACATCATTCATGACAATACCAACTACATACCATGACCTCATGCATGACAACCGTTACCATGAAAATGCGTGCATAAAAACATGCATCTAGCCCATTCGGTCCAAGTGTTTGAACCATGCTCTAATACCAAGCTATAACCACCCTTCCCATATCTACCCACTTTCATTGGTCTGTTAGGTAAAGATGAGTTGAGGGATACTATGACATGACTAAACCTCCTAGATAGCCTTAAGGAAGCATAGCCGACAAAAGAAACCTTACTGACATTCATCAAGAGCTACAAGACCCCCAAGAAATATACCACCCTTCTAAGTGCCCATACCCAGTGTTAAACTTATTTTCATTGATCTAGATTCCTTGATGCTTGCAGAACACTGTAGAAATTCATTTGTAACCCTCTAGACGCATGCATAAGCCTGCATGGGAGAAATTGCAATCTAATTTTCCCAGTTCTGTGCCCACAACCATGAAATATGAGCCACCTTTTCAGGGCTAGCTTCCATACCCCTACCCAGAACTTGATGAGACTTTTCAGAACAACGAATGACACTAGGAAAAAGCTATTAACACCAAACTTAGACAATAAATTGACTTAACAAGGCCTAACCATGACGGTTATTCCATCAAACACATGTCGAACATGAAATCTATAGGTCATGAATGCATATCTAAACATAGAGATCTAAAACTTGTTTGAGAATCATCAAGAAGGTTTAATTCCCTCTCACAATAATTACAATAACATCTATTAGGTCATGCATTCAATAACATTAATTTACAAATGAAAACATGAAAAGGGAAATGAATTGAATCTATCATTAAACCATGCTTATAACCAACATATAACCAGGTAAATAACAATGATAGAACATTCATTAAAGCCACATTATAACAAGTATGTTTACTCATAAAATATAAGAGGAACTTAGCTATTATTAACATATGAAAAAGTCAACCAAGTTAGGGACTTCCACATACCACTCGGCCATAGATTGAGCTGAACTAAATCTTTCTTTCAACCAATCACCCCTGTGCCATATTCCAAGCATAAATGTGGGATCTCATGGGATAAGCCAATACATAAACAACCAAGGGAATCCATAGGTTAAACCACCTCCACCCTCACAATCCTGCGATCTCACCTAAACTGGTCTCGAGATCACAAAACCAAACTAAGTTTGGATGCCTTAGAATTCCTTGACCATCCCTTGAGGAATTTTTCCTGTCTCCACCCACCTATTGAGGGCTTTCCAAAGAAAACCATCTCCACCCACAACCCTTGGGATTTTCCTGAGACCACCTCACCCAGATCCAAAACCTTTGAGTAATCCAAATCTCAACCAACAATGAATCCCATGACACTGTGGCTATCTGAAAATGGAAAGGAAAGGTTGAAACCATTGTCAAATCGGGAAAAAGCCATGCCAAAGACAACAAATGAACTAAATACACACATGCATATACCATGCATGCCAATACCAACTAAGAAATCATATATGCAACCTATGATCTGTAAGTATTCCCACTAAATCCGCTTGATCCAACTCTTCATTGCATGATCCTTACTTTCCTCGTCCTTCCTTTGCTTGCTTGCTTGCTAATTAGAGGAAATTTTATTTTAAAATGTTAACCTTGAATTTCCATGTCATAATGTCTAAGCCAATCAAAATTCTTTAAAATTCAGAAGAGATACAAGTGTGACTAGGCACTAGCAAATTTTTTAATAATATAATTTACTCATCTTAAGCATGAATGGTGCCCAAGTGACCCAAAATTACATTAAATATTAAAAATAAACTTAATATCTTATTTTATAAAAGTTATAATATCAATAAATTTTTAATGATGCGTAACTAATTTAAAATTTCAAATTAAAATTTTTTAATTAAATTTTTATTAAATCTCGTGTAAACAATTAATATATATAATATATAGTTATTTTGATAAATGTATTTATTTTAAATTTTTTTTTTTTTTTTTTTTTTTTTTAAATTTGAATTTTATTTAAATCTTGTGTTCATATATATATATATATAATATAATATATATATTTTATTTATTATTTTGATAAAAATGTATTTATTTGGTTAATTTAAATTTAAATTTAATTTTTAAATTCATATATATATATATATATATATATATATATATATATATATATATATATATTTGGTTATTTATCTTTAATGACGTGTAAGTAATTTAAATTTTAAAATTTCTCTTTTAATTTAAATTTGGGTAATTTTAAATTACTTCTTCTTCTTTTCTTCTCTACTTTTTTTTTTTTTTTTTTTAAATTTAATTTTATTAAATCTGTGCTAACAAATTAATTGAAGGATAAATTATGTATATGGTTATTTTGATAAAAGTCACATTTATTTGTGTAATTTTGATAAAAGTAAAATAATAAAAATGATATAATAAAAAATTGTCTACGTGGCATTATTTTATTATTTTCTTATTTTTTTCTTAGGTGGCTATTTTTGAGTTGAAATTTCCTCTAATAAGCTTTCTCCTTTTATTGCTCTTCTCCTCTCTGAAACCAATTCCAAAGCTCAACTAACAAAATTACCCAAACTGATGCATTGGTGCCTTTTTAGTATTGATGCCTCTAATTCTCCATTTCTCCTCTATTTTCCTTCATTTTCATCCTCACATGCAACATGTGACCTTTTACCTTCCTTTTCTCCTAATTTCCTATATTTTCATAAATAAAATGCCAATAATGCTATTTTCCCTTTTCAAATATTTTGACATTTCCCCCTTAGCTATAATAAACAACAAGTGATGCCCACTAGGATACTTTTGTAATAAAGCTAGTGAAAATTCCATGTGGTAAAACTTAACAAAGGAAGAATAATAACCATAGTTATGGGACACTTATTCCAAGATGAATGTTGGGAAAGACATCCTAGTGTGGGTTTTCATTTGGTTTATTATGGCTAGGGAAATTGACAAAGGCAATGGAAAAGGCTTTGGAAAGGCAAAATGATATTTTTGACAATTTATTTATGAAAATAATGGAAATTAGAAGAAAAGGAAGGTGAAAGGTCACAGGTTGCATGTGAGGAGGAAAATGAAGGAATATAATGGAAAATGAAGAAAATAGAGGCCACATTAATAAAAAGGCTTATGAGCATTAGTTGGTACCTTTTGTCAGTTTAGTTTTGGAGCTCTCTCACTCTTGGGCACTTAAATTAGTTACGTGTCATTAAAAATATTATTGATACTATAACTTTTAAATTAGTTACGTGTCATTGGTTTACTAGCAGGTATAGATTTGTATGTGTGATTTCCTTGCTAGATTTGGCATGCATGGTTATGCATGTGCGTTCCTAGTTCTCTTGCTACCATTGGCTTGGGTTTTGCTAGGTGTGACAATGTTCTTCAACGTTGCCTTTCCATTTCCAGATAGAGTTGAGGTGATGGGTTCTCATGTTTTGGTGGAGTTAGATTGCCAGATGGATTCAAAGTTGAGTGAGGTGGATCTCTAAAAGGAAAAACACATGGCTTAGTGATCCCTCAACCGGACTGTGGATTGCAGTAAATCCACTAGCCTGGTAACCCCTGAACCAGACTCTGGGTTGTGGTAAAGCCAGGTATTGTGTGCCTTGGTGGGCCTAGGAATCCTCGATTGGTGAATGGCGGGATATACAGTAAAGGCTATAGGTGGTTTCCCTTGATCAGACCTAGGAATCCTTGCTAGTGAATGATGGGATATATGGTAAAGCTTGGAAGGTGGTGTCTCGATCATGACATAGTGACCCCTGAATTGATATGTGGGTTGCGGTAAAGCCTAGGGATTAAGAGACAGTAAAATTCCTCATGGTGTAGGTGGAGAAATATGGTTACATCCATGCTCACTAGGTTCTTATTTTCGGTTATGAGTCCCACATTCATGCTTGGAATATGGAACGGGGTTGATTGGATGAAGAGAGATTTGACTCAGCTAATCTATGGTTGGGTGGAATGTGGTAGTCCCATACCGGGTTGGATTTTTCATTCATCAATAAGAGCTCTCTTTCTCCCTGGTATTTTATGTGTAAATTTATTGGCTCATTTTTGGTATATATGGTTTTTGTATCATTATTTTTGTTGCTTATATGATGGTTATGAAGATGTTTTATGATGGTGAAAATGTATGGTTGTCTTTTTATTTGTAAATGAATGAGAAATGAATACATGACCTAATAGATGATAATGCAACTAATGTGATAAGACACCAATGCTTCTTAGCAATTATTGGATAAGTATAAGACCCTTGTGCTTAGATTTTTTGTTTAAACTTGTAGAATGCATAATTGTGACATGTTTGACGAAATGCCTGTCATGGCTAGTAGGGGTCTAGTTAGGTCATTTTTCAAGTATTTGCATCTATATCATTGTATTGATGTTACTTTTCATTTCTGGAAGTTTCATGGAGTTCTGGGAAGTGGCCTGAGTCTTGACCCTAAAAAAGTGGCACAAAATCCTGAGTCATTAGCACAAAACTACTTGGAAAAGTCCCTAGTCGCATGCATGCCTTGTTTTGGGAGTGACTAGAGGGTCACGATCGTATGCATGGCCATGTCAAGGGAGCGACTGAGGCTTTAATGCATCAAAATGACAAGTTGTCTCAAGGGTTGATCACTTGGAAGGGTGGGATGACTCTTGGGGGTTCTATTGCATGTGTAGAAGGCTAGATTGGTTGTGTCATGTCGGTTCCACTTCCTTAACTATACATGGGGAGTTGAATCAGATCATAATATCCTCTCATCACATGTTTATCCCAATTGGCTGATTACTTGAGTAGATGTGGGAGGAGAGTGTGACAAAGTGGTATTAGAGCATGGTTCACCCCTTGGACATGATGGGTGGTGTGTTGGTCATGCATTCATGTAGGTTTCATATGTGTTCTCATGTTTGTGGTCTATGTATTGGCTGTGTATGCATGGTATTGGTTATGGTTGTAGTGTTGTTGCCATTTGAAAATTTAATGGCATTGTTGTTGGATGTGTTTATCATGAGTTTATGTTGGTTATACACTGGATATGCATGTCAACATTTGTATTTAAGGTGTATGCATGTGTGTCATACATATTTTTTTATACCTACAATGATATGGATATAGTTGTTGTGCATGAGGTCATGATGTGTGGTGGGTATGGTCATGCATTGATGACTACATAATGGTTGAGATGATGATTAAATGCTGATATGATTATGTTTATATATGTATTGTGCTAATCTGGTCGGTCTTGTAGATGAGATATCCTCTCCGAGTTATACCAAGGTATGCTGGTTTGGTTATGATTTGGTTTAGCTAACATAGTATGCCTTGCATGAAGAGATCAATATGACTAGCAAGATGGTAGACTACAAATATTCTCCCTATGAATCATATGAGAAACATGGTGTTGGGAACTCTTTTGACTTAGCAAACACATTGAGGAGTTTGAAGGAAGAAATAAGGAGTTGTAAAGCATATAATGACAGAATCATGCAGGAACATGAGAAACAAGCAGAAGTCAATGCAATAATCCTTCAGAGTTTGTCAGAATTGCAAAGACAGGAACCACCCTAGATCAACTATGGATAGGAGAATGAGACTAATGGGGCATATGGCAATAGGTCTCATGGTGGTCACAAGTCAGATAGAGATGACACGATTAGAGATGGTAGATTCTTGGATACTCTAGATAGGAGAGGTGATGGAGATAGGGACTATTCTAGTTTTGGTTCTGTCAAGCACTATGATCGTCATCGTTATCACCCTTACAGGAGGAGTGATAGGGGATACTTTTTGGATGAGTTTAATAAAGTGAACCACCTACTTTTAATGGATAGTTGAAGAAGCCCGAGGATGTAGAGGATTGGTTACTTGGCATGAATAAGTTATTTGAATTGAATGAGTATATAAAGAATATGAAGGCCAAAATAACTATCTTCAGCCTCAAAGGGAAAGCAAATATCTGGTGGGAAGATGTAAAATGGGTCAGAGATATTAGGACAAAGGAGTTGAGTTGGCATGAATTAAAAAGACTCTTCAGAAAGAAGTACCTATCCAAAAGGTACTACGACAACAAAGCTAAGGAATTCTATGAGCTGAAAATGGGATTGATGACATATGAAGAGTATACAACTGAGTTCTTGGAGCTATTGAGGTATGTACTATATCTTAAATATGAAAAGGCTAAAGTTCAGATATTTGTCAGTGGATTTCCATTAGCATTTAGAGATTAGATTGAATTTGATGAGCCTCGGTCACTTGAGGAAGTTATTGGGAAATTGAAGCACTTTTATGAGCAGTCAAAGTGCAATAATGAATCTCATCAAGGATGGAAAGGGAAAGATTAAAGCAAAGCTAAATGGCAACTGAAAAGAACAAGGCCTTAGAATGCAGAAGAGAAAGAGAATGTTGCACCATATAAGAATTTCAATGCAGCTAGATAGGGACATGGGTCACAATGGCAGAATAAAGGTGAGGGTACAGGACGGTTGGAGTGTTGGACATGTGGTGAGGAGCATCTTAGGAAGGATTATCCACATAATCAAGGTGTTAGGCCTCAGATCTATAGTGCACAGGAGGCACAGGCTGTTGGGGATGTTGGGTAGAGAATTCCTCGTATTTAAGTAGTGTTGGATAAAAGATAGGCAGATCATTAGGTATCTATTATTGAGATGGATGATAAGTTTTGTGATCAAGTTGCTTATGTTTTTATTGACCCTGGATCTAATTATAGTTATGTTAATCCTAACTTGGTGGATAAGTGTGGTTTGAATAAAGAAGCACATGCAGAGTCTTGGTTAGTGTAGTTGGCTACAGGTACTAAGAAGAGAGTTCATCATTGGGTAAAAGCTTGTGCATTTGAGTTGAATGGTATGCCTACATCAACACATCTGAATGTATTACTGTTGGGGTCATATAGTATGCTTTTGGGTATGGATTGGCTATATCTTTATAGGACTAAAGTAGAATGTTATGACAAATCCATTGAGTTCTTGGATGACAACAAAGAACAAATAATCTTATAAGGAAAGAGGAAAGAAACATTAGTAAGGATGCTAACAACTATGTAGGTAAAGCTCAAACACAAAAAAGGATGTGTGTTATTTACAATGCACATTTATAGTGATAAAGGAACGAAGGATGAGGGTGGAGAGATATTGAGAAGCTACCCAATCTTACAATAATTTCAGGATGTGGTTCCAGCAGATATTTCAGAGTTTCCACCTCACAAGGAAGTAGACTTTTATATTGAGTTAGTACCAAGGGAAACACTGACATCAAAGACACCATACAGGATGAGCACTCTGGATTTATTAGAACTGAAGTTGCAGTTGAAGGGAATTCTTGAGAAGAGATACGTTAGGCCAATTGTATCACTGTGGGGTGCACTGGTCTTGTTTGTGAAGAAGAAGGATGGTACTCTTAGGCTATGCATTGATCACAGACAGTTGAACAAGGTGACCATCAAGAAAAATTACCTGTTACCGAGGATTGATGACTTATTTGATTAGTTAAAAGGAGAAGCAATATTCTCAAAGATTGTTTGAGATCCGGATATCATCAGGTATGCATCAAGGAAGATGACATTTACAAGACAAATTTTCAGACTAGGTATGGGCATTATGAGTTCATTGTAGTTCCATTTGGCTTGACTAATGCTCAAACTACCTTTATGTGCTTCATGAAAAGTGTGTTGCATCCTTATATGGACAAGTTTGTTATTGTATTCATTGATGAAATCTTGATATATTCTAAGAATGAGGAATACCATGTTCAACATTTAGCAGCAGTGTTGAGAATGTTGAGAAAGCATTAATTGTATGTTAAGCTTAGTACATGTAGTTTATTTCATACAAAGGTATATTACTTGGGGAATGTGGTCTCCAAGGAAGGCATAACAGTAGATCCAGAGAAGATAAGAACTATCATGGCATGGGCAACTCCTAAAATTGTGGATGAGGTGAGATCATTTATGGGGATAGAAGGCTATTATAGGAGGTTTATTAGGAACTTCTCTCAGATTTCACATCCTATTATGTCATTGCAAAGGAAAGGTAAGAAATTTGAATGGACAGAGGAATGTGCAACAAGTTTTGAGTAGTTAAAGCAGTGTTTGACAGATGCTCTATTGTTAAAGATTGCAGACCCAAAAAAAGAGTTTGTAGTGTGTACAGATGCTTGTAAGAGAGGGCTTGGTGGAGTTTTTATGTAGGAAGGATAGGTAGTATGCTATGAGTCACAAACAATGAATGAGCATGAGAAAAACTATCTAACACATGATATTGAGTTAGCAACGATCATTCATGCATTGAAGATGTGGAGAAACTATCTTCTTGGTAGGAGGCTTGTATTGATGAGTGATCACAGTGGGTTGAGATATTTATTTCACCAGCTGAATCTAAATGCTAGAAAAGCAAGATAGATGGCCACGATCAACAAGTTTGACTTTGAGATCAAGTAAATCAAGGGTAAAGAGAATCAGGTTGTAGATGCTCTTAGTTAGTGGATATAAGTGAATACTATAGAAGCTATGAGCTCTTATAGTATAGACTTGCAGGATTGGATTTTACAGGCAGGTTAGCAAGATGGTAGGTATATAAGAGAGCTTAGGCACAAGTTACAGTAGAGTACAAATACAGGTAGTGGTATAGGTACATGTACAGGTGAAGGTATAAGTGCACAAGATGTGGATTATCATCTCTTAGTAGATGATTTGATAAAATTTAGGGACAAGATATATGTGCGAGAGAGTAGTGAGCTCAAGAAGATTATCTTGAGGGAGTTTCATGTGAAACAATATTCAGGTCACCCAAGATGCTAGAAGACATTGACAACAATCATTTTTTTTACTATTGGCCGAATTTGAAAAAGGATGTGGCAGAGTTTGTGGCTAGATGTTTGGATTGTAAGCAGGTGAAAACAAAGTGTAAGTATGCAGGTGGATTGCTACAGTTGATTCTAATTCTAGAGTGGAAATGGAAGGTCATTTGCATGGATTTCATTATAGGTTTTCTGAGGACATCTAGACAACATGATTCCATCATGGTTGTGGTGGACAGATTGACTAAGGTTGCACACTTCATTCTAGTGAAGACTACATATTCAAATAGTGATGTGACACAAGTGTTCATCAGATATGTGGTCATATTGCATGGTGTTCTGAAAAATATTGTGCCAAACAGGGATGCAAATTTAACTTCGAAGTTTTGGAAGGAGTTTTTTGCAGGTTTAGGTACAGAGTTTGCCTTCTGTACAACTTATCATCCACAAATAGATGGACAAACAAAGAGGGTCAACAAGATATTGGAGGAAATTTTGAGGATGTATGTGATGCATCAGCAGAGGATATGGGAGGAGTACCTTCCGTTGGTTGAGTTATCTTACAATAATGGTTACCAGGAATCACTAAGAATGAGTCTGTTTGAGGCATTGTATGGGTGGAGTTGTAATACTCCCATCAGTTGGAGTGACCCAGTGACCAAGGTATTGATTGGACCAGACATGTTAGTACAAATGGAATAGAAATTGTAGGTAATCAAGAAGAATCTAAAGAAAGCACAAGATAGGAAAAAAATATATGCAGATCAGAATATATTTTTTAACGAGTCTCAGGTTGGGGAACATCTGTACTTGCACATCAAGCCAAAGAAGAGCTCCTTGTAGATTGGATCATGTGCCAAGTTGGCACCTCGGTTTTGTGAACCTTTCAAGATTCTTGAAAGGATTGGGCCAGTAGCCAATTGACTTGCGTTGCCTCTGATAATGAAATTCCATGTTGTTTTCCATGTGTCATTGCTTAAGAAGTATGTTAAAGACGTTGATCATGTGATTGACTGGTATTTATTGCAGGTGGATCCAGATGGAGAATTCTAGCCAGAGCCTCAGTGTATATTGCAAAGAAAGACGTTCATGGTACAGAACCAAGCAATTGAGCAGGTTAAAGTGTAGTGGAAGCACTTTAGGCTCGATGAAGCTACATGGGACATGGCAGATCAGATGCAGGCTAGGTATCTTTTTTTATTTGTTGGCTGAGAGAATTTTTTGGTATATGTTTTGGCATATGTGTTGGTGCAATGTTTTGGTTTATGTAAATATGGATGTAAATACCACCACGAGCTATGTTATAAAGCTCTAATAAGCGGTATGGGTGTCATGTCGTTATTTTTGTCATGTTGGTTTGCTTTTCAGTAAGTTGATCATTGTAAATACTGAAACGAGCTAAGTTATAAAGCTCCATGGGTAGTATGTTTTTCTTTCAACAGCCTTGTTGATTATATGTGTCATTGAACATCGAGGACGATGTTCCCCCAAGGGGGACGATTCTGTAACAACCCTGGTGAAATTTCCATGTAATAAAAGTTACTAAAGGAAAAATAATAACCACAGTTATGGGACACTTATTCCAAGGTTAATGTTGGGCAAGACATCCTAGTGTGGGTGTTCATTTGGCTTATTATGGCTAAGGAAATTGGAAAAGGCAATGGCAAAGGCTTTGGAAAGGAAAAATGGCATTTTTGGCAATTTATTTATGAAAATAATGGAAATTAGGAGAAAAGAAGATGAAAGGTCATTGGTTGCATATGAAGAGAAAAATGAAGGAAAATAATGGAAAATGAAAAAAATAGAGGCCACATTAATAAAAAGGCTTCTGAGGGTCAGTTGGTACCTTTTGTCAATTCAGTTTTGGAGCTCTCTCTATTATCTCTCTCTCACACTATTGGACACTTAAAGTTTTCTTGAAGCACTTCAGCATTGGATCAAGAAAGAAAAAGAAGGCAAAGAGGAAGCAAAGATCAAGCAAGGAAGAGAAGGATTAAGTAGCTACAACGGGTTTAGTAGCATGTATCGATTTGCATGTGTGATTTCCTTGCTAGATTTGGCATGCATGGTTATGCATGTGTGTTCTTGGTTCTCTTGCTGTCATTGGCATGGGTTTTGCCAGGTGTGATATTGTTCTTCAGCCTTGCCTTGCCATTTCCAGATAGCCTTGAGGTGATGGTTTCTCATGTTTTGGTGGAGTTGGATTTCTAGATGGATTTGAAGCTGAGTGAGGTGGATTTCAAAAAGGAAAAGCACATGGCCTAGTGATCCCTAAACCAGACTGTGGATTGTGGTAAATCCACTAGCCTAGTAACCCTTGAAACAAACAGTGGGTTGCGGTAACTCCAGGTATTGTGTGCCTCAGTGGGCCTAGAAATCCTTGACAGGTGAATGGAAGGATACACGATAAATCCTAGTGGTGGTTGCCCTTGATTAGACCTAGGAATCATTGCCGGTGAATGACGAGATATACGTAAATCCTGGAGGGTGGTGCCTTGATCATGGCCTAGTGACCCCTGAATCGAACTGTGGGTTGCATTAAATCCTAGGGACTTGGAGGCAGTAAAATTCCTCACGGTGTAGGTGGAGAAATCTAGTGGAATCCATGCTCATTTGGTTCTTCTTTTCGGTTATGAGTCCCACATTATACTTGGAATATGGCATGGGGGTGATTGGCTGAAGAGATATTTGGCTCAACCAATCTATGGTTGGGTCGAACGTGGTAGTCCCATACTGAGTTGGCTTTTGCATTCATCAATAAGATATCTCTTTCTCCCTGGTATTTTATGTGTAAATGTACTGGTCCATTTGTGGCATATATGGTTGTTGTATCCTCATTACTTTTGTTGTTTATATGCTGGTTATGAATAAGTTCTATGATAATAAAAATGTATGGTTTTCATCATGTTTTGATTTGTAAATGAATGAACAATGAATATATGACCTAATAGATGATAATGCAGCTAATGTGATAAGGCATTAATGCTTGTTAGTGATTCTCTGATAAGTATAAGACCCCTGTGCTCAGATACGTTGTTTAAACATGTAGAATGCATAATTGTGACATGTTTGATGAAATGCATATCATGGTCAGTAGGGGTGTAGTCAGGTCCTTGTTCAAATATCTGCATTTGTATCATTGTATTGATGTTATTTTTGATTTCTGGAAGTTTCATGGAGTTCTAGGCAGTGGCCTAAGTCTTGGCCCTGAAAAAGTGGCACAGAATTTAGAGTCGCTGGAAAGGGACTACCTGGAAAAGTCTTGAGTCGCATGCATGCCTTGTTGTGGGAGCGATTGGAGGGTCCCAGTCACATGCATGTCCATGTCAAGGGAGTGACTAAGGCTTTAATGCATCAAAATGATAGGTTGTCACAAGGGCTAGTCACCTAGAAGGGTGGGATGGCTCCTAGGGGTTCTGTTGCATGTGGTGAAGGTTAGATTGGTTGTGTCATGTCGGTTCCACTTCCTTAACTGTACGTGGGAAGTCAAATAAAATCACAGTAGTCTCTCATGACATGTTTAACCCGGTTGGTCGGTTACTTGGGTAGATGTGGGAGGAGGGTGTTAAAACTTCGCCCAACATTCGACTTGGAATATGTGTCTCGTGACCTTGGTCTTATTTTGGCTTTATTAACTTTATTACATGAAATTTTAACCCGGGGTTGTTACAGTATTCTACTAGTGTTTTTAATTTTTGGATAATCATTGGTCCCACATGGCCAGGAGAACAAACTTTTTCAATATTTATGGGTCCTTTTTAACTCTATAGGTGATCTTGGGAATAAGTTATAGTTTCTACTTTAACAAACCTTACCCTTTTTGGCCTTTTTTTTCACTTGGAATGAAAGCAAGGGAAACTCGAGAGTACTTACCCACATTTCATGGATGGTAAACAGAGTAAACCATCAACCCTAATTACGAGACCTCACTACAAAGGAATTGAAGAGAGTCGAACCCATGATTAACAACAACTAACACAATATCAAAGAACTTCACGTATGACTCTAGACCACTTGAGCTAACCCTTGGGGCTGTTAGCCTCTTTGACCTATACATACATACATATAATGTTTCAACTTAAGAATAAAAATTAAAACAAACTAACCTACTGGGGACATCAAGTGAGGCATAATAATCGATATAGGTAGCCATTGGGGACTTGGCCCCATGACCTCTTGCTTGTGATCCACAACACTCAACCACTCAAGCTAACCCATTGAGATACTACCCTATGTCTTGTTATGATAAGAGAATCTTATTTTAGGGCGTAATTACCATTATAGAAGGAATTATCAAGGATATTTTATAGCTCAATTAGAAGAGAAATATGCATATAATCCATGATGGAAAAATTGATATTTAAATTAATTTATTTAAGGAATCTTTACATTCTGACATAGCTTGCATGAGTCCCAATATATTAAATGATCAATTCTCAAATCTTATCTACAATTGAATTTATGCTCCAACTAATCCTCCATCAACTTCAATAAATCCATGAAATGACTCCAATCATGGAGCTTCAAAAAGCTCAAGTGCATAATACTAGTTCCAAGTGTACCTTCATTTTCAAGGTAATTTAGGACTTGGAATTATCATTACAATGCCTTCTCCACTCTCCCCAAATTTGGACTTCATAGATGAACTAAGCAAACACCAATCAGATCTTATATATATACATATTCCTAGGATAACAATCTCAATTGAGAAACAATATTAATAATTTGAAACCAATAACATTCATTTTTAACTCCAAGTATTAATGACTTAATTCTTAAAAATCAATTTATATAATTCCTAATAAACCAAGAAAAATACAACCCCCATTCATCTCTAATTTAATTACTAAAAGCTAAACAATTAATATAGTAGCCAATATGCCAACAAAAATATAACAATCCATTCATATCTAACTTGAAGTACTAACCATTCAACCCTAAAGGAGTAATTTATACACTTTCCAATAGGGTAAGAAAAATACAACAATCCTTCATCATTTAGCTAGATAAGGAGAGAAACAATAATTATGATAAATAATTATGATAACTAGGAACATCCTAAGCCAAAGTCCTCGAGATTCCGAACACATTTAATTCAATTTCTCTAAGAGAATAGCAATGTTTATACAAATTTCCAAAGTTGAAGTTTGACTCTCCTGCACTCTTTGGGAGTGCGTTTCCCAATGAAATTAGAACCATATCTTAAAATATTCGAATATGCTATTAGATGGAAAGACAACTAAATAATTGAGAGGCAGAGCATAAAATCTGAAAAGGAGGGATTTACGAAATCGAGAACCTCCCAAGCATAAGATGCAAAAAATACGGTAGATATTTAGTTTGCCAACTTTATATTTGACTTATGTTATTTACAACATTATCACAAAAGTATGTTAATAATAAATATAAATTTTTTATTTATTTATTTAATATA
>APFE030588279.1:8375-21143 GCA_000404065.3 Pinus taeda | reverse complement strand
TTTGGTTATCACATAATTACATTATATGACAATATCTTCTCCATTCGAAATGGTAATAATTAAAAAATTATAATTATGGAAGAGGTTGATAATAATAATAATATAATTTTGTAATTTCAAAAGTTATGAACAGGAAAAAGAGACTTGAAGGGTTCATGTAAGTTTGAGTTTCTCTCTTTTTATGTTGACCTTTCTTTATTCTCCAATAGATCCCTCTCATGGCAAATTATCAAGACCATGCACATTTTGTAGTTATGAGCTATATGAGGTGGACTTTGGTGAATTGGGCCCAATCTTGATTTCAATTTTCTAGACATATTAGGAGTTTAAGGATTTAAATCATTGTCAGTTTAGCCTATTGGGTTTAGGATTCAAACAACCAACCTTGACACTTGGCAACTCCAATCTTGCTCTTGAGTTTATCCTAAAGGACCAATGCCTTCTCAGGCAAGGTGATGGGAAAATGACCATGTAGATGCTTTTACTTAGTATGATATAACCTTGATTAGGGTTTTCAAACGACCAGAAAAAGAGGAAGCCAAGATATTTGACTTAGTATAAATAACAAAGCTGAGTCCCTTAGTTTCTGATCAAGCAGAGTGAAATAATTCTTTAAAACTTGCACCTGATGAAATTGGAACAAAACCTTAGTGCATATGCTCGAATAAAGTCAAAATAAAAATGGTGTTTAGTGAAGACAAGAAGCTAAATGATGTGGTAGGACTTTTAGGCAAGCCTTTTATGGGGTGTTTTTGTTGGAAGGCAATGAGGGTGGCGACTATGAATGTTTGGGTTGAAAAGACTTGGGCTTCACTGTTTAAGATATGCCCTGACCTTTCATACCTTTGTTCAAGGTTGGCTCTATTTTATTTTTCATTTCAAGGAGGATGCACATCATCTTTTTATAAAACTCTATAAGTGGGGACCCACAAGCCTTATCATTAAGGACTAGAGTGTGGAATTTCTTCCCCGAAGGGAACATGTCACTAATAAACTTGTTTGGGCCATCCTTATCAACATATCATTAATTTTTTGGAATAAAGAATTTATTGGGAACAAGATGAGGAAGTTTGCAAGCTTTCAAGAAGGGTGGGAGCACAAAATTGGCCAATATTGGGCATGGATTATGGTAATGCTAATATACCGAATGGTCATGCTATTGATTAACCTACCTATTCAACACCATCCCCATTAGATCCCACTCTACCGTCGATGCCTACCGAATTGACTATTAAGCCTCCAAAGGCCATTATTCATAAGTCAACTTTCAACCCTCATGCGAGAGCCACTCATAATTATAACATGGTTGTAGACTTGGCCCAGTCTCCATCAACTATGTTGACTCTTGAGGTGTTACAGAACATCCCCGCCCAAAAGAGGGCTTTACCTTTAGCTGTCAGATGTGTGGATCCATCAGATTCCAACCTTGTTATTTTCTCTCATGAAAACTATACCCCTCAACTCTTAGCTCAATTAGATTTTATAATCCAATTCATCGTTCATGGTAAGAATATTCATCATTCTATCATGGATAAGGGAGCCCTGACTTGCATTATGTCCATGTCTTGATGGAAGGTGATTAGCTCTCCTCAACTGAGTTAGTCACCTACTACATTGAAATCTTTTGACAGGAGAACATATAAACCTTGTGGGATTTTGAACTCCTTGCATGTTGAATTAGGGGGGAAAATTGTGTCCATAGAAGTCAAAGTTATTGACATACCTCTTGATTACAATATTGTATTAAGATGTACATGGGTTTATGCCATGGATTCTATCATTTCAACTTACCTCTGTATGATCACCTTTCTTCATAAAGTCGGGATTTTAGCCATAGACCAACTCACCTTTTTCACCTCTGATTCACATGTTACTGGAAGTGTCCCTTTTGTGGGGGAAACCCTACAGTCATATTAGCATTTTAGAGTTGGATTGTTGAAGGATTCTTCACTTATGGGGATCTTTTCACTCTCTCCTCCTCTCCTTCCCGACAACTCATCTTTGGTAGCCTATATCAAAATGATATCGTCTTCTACTTTCCTGGCCGATCCATGGATTGTGCTAGATGAAACTGACATCCAAAATTTTAGTGACCAAATGCCACTAAGCCCCATTGAGCTAGACTACGAAACCATTTATTCGGCTTGTACAATTTCCTCTTTTGATTCACTTAATTGGGTATACAGATCACTGGATTATGGTATGTCTTCTGATCCTTTCTTGCGTGTATTCCCTACTGACAAAAGCATCATGGAAATGATGATGTCAGATGATGCACTATGGGACAAACAACACCATCATTTCTCCTTACTTGATTCCATTAAGAATAGTCTTAGTGATGTATACTCACTCAATTCTATCGTTTTTTAATGAATTCCATGTCTATTCATGAGGTTGATTCGGAAAAGAACCTTTTGAATATCGAAGAGATGATACCTCTTGAAATTTTCATCAATATAGGTGTTGTTGAAAATCTACACAATGGAGCATCTTGTTCTCTATCTGAGATCAAGACTTATCAATCCCCTCTTCATGAGTTTTGAGATGTCTTTTCCTGGACCTACAAGACGATGCTAGGTATCAACCCAAATATAGTTGTACATGAAATTAAGACGTCTCTTGATGCTAAACCAGTCTCGCAATGCCTGCCTTTGGTCCATCTCAAGAAGGATGTTGGTATTAAAGCTGAAGTTGAAAAGATTCTTCGAGTTGGTTTCATATACCCTGTTCCTTTAACTGAATGGGTGTAGAATGTATTTGCTTTCATGAAGAAAAAAGGCACCATTTGAGTGTGTGTCAATTATCGGGATGTGAATCGTGCATGTCCAAAGGATAATTATCCTAACCCATTTATTAACCAGATTGTTGATGATTGTGCTGGCCGCAAAATTTATTCATTCATGGATAGATTTTAGGGCTATAATCAAATCAACATTCTCCTGGCGGACCAACTTAAAATTGATTTTATTTGTCCCTAGGGAACTTTCACCTATGGGAAACTCTCGTTGAGTTTAAAGAATGTTGGAGCTATGTTTCGACGCACCATGGATTACACTTTTCATGATGTCAAACACGTCATTCAACCATATTTGGATGACCTCCCTGCTCACTCAAAACATCAGATTGATCACTTGAAGCATATTTGGGCTCTTTTCCTTTGTTGTAGACATTATAATATTTGCCTTAACCCACACAAATGTGTGTTTTGTGTCAATTTTGGTCTACTCTTAGGTTTTGTTATATCGAAACAAGAATTTAGTATTGATCCATTGAAATTACATGCAATTGGTGATTTGCCTGCACCTTCTTCACTAGTTCAGCTTCAACGGCCTCAAAGGAAAGTTAACTTCCTACGAATATTCATCCCTAATTATGCTGAATTGACCAAAGGATTCATTCACTCCTAGAAAAAATGGATTCCCTTCCATTGGGATGACGTAGCTCAGAAAGTGTTTGATGTCCTGAAAGATGTACTAGTTCAGGCATCTCTTCTATATCCCCTTGACTATCAGCGTGATTACTTCCTATATCTAGCTACTACCATTTCTACTATAGCAATGGTATTGGTCCAAGAACATGATTTAGGGAATGAACATCTCATTTACTATCTAAGTCGGAATCTTAACAATACCAAAATTTGATATTCCGATGTAGAAAAGTTGGCTTTGGCGGCCGTTCAAGCCATCCAAAGATTTTTCCATTACATCTTGCTTCAGAAAACTATGGTTGTTTTAGATTGAAACCCTATGAAATACATTTTGTCACGTCAATTGCTGGGGGGAAGTACTCAAATGGATTGTCATCTTACAAGAATTCGACCTGGAGTTCATCAAATCCAATTCGAAGAAATCTGTAGTTTTTGCGGAACTGATGTGTGATCTCCCTTCCCCTGATTCAGAATCTACATCTGAAGATTATATTCCTGACTAGTCATTGTTTCTGATCTTGTCATCTAACCCATGGTATGGAGATTTCCTGATTTATCTTCATACCCAGAGTTTCTAGTCTAATACCTCTTGCTCGAATAAATGACGTATTCGTTACCAAACCCACAATTACGTCATTATCTGGTTATGCTACCACCCATAAAATTTCACGTGCTAGTTACTTCTAGCCTACCATCTTTTGAGACTGCATCCTTGTTGTCCAGAAGTGTCATGCATGCTAGATATATGATCGTAAGACCTATGCTCTACTTGCTCTGTTGCATCCCATTATTGCTATTGGTCCCTTTGTGAAATGGGGTATCAAAATCATGACATGTAACCATGAATGGTTGGGGGGCATGGTTATATTGTTGTCGTTGTTGACTACTTTACTAAGTGGGTCGAGGTGATGCCTACATTTAACAATGCTAGTGAAATAGCTGGATACTTTCAGATTTTAGATTTCTGGGATTGGTATTTTGTTTTAATAAAAATTCAACTAAGGGATGCATACTTCTTTTTTCAACCACGTCATCACACAGTTTGGTGTTCCACAAGCAATAGTTACAGATCACAAATACATTTCCATAATCATACGATGACCAAACTAATTGCTAAGCTAGGACTTTCCCATGAAATTTCCACCGCCTACTATAGATTGGGGCCATTAGTAATGTTCTTATGACGATTCTTCAAAGAATGGTAGGGGTCCAAAAATCAGACTGGAATTTTCTCATTAATTATTCTTTATGGGGATACAAAACCTCAGTCAGGATGACTACTGGGTTCACACCCTTTTAGTTGGTGTATGGTTTGGAAGCTCTCCTCCCAACTAAATGTGAAATTCCATCATTGAAACTATCTATCGAACTTCTTCATGCCACTTCCATAGAGGAGGAGCATCTTTTACATCTAACTTGTTTATATGAAACCCGACATGATGCTGATATAGCTAACAATGCTCATGAAATATGCATCAAGGCACAATATGGCAAGAGTGTCAAGCATCGTGTCTTCTCGGAAGGAGACCTTGTCCTGTTATATGACTAGAAGTCTGATAAGTTAGGTTTGGGGAAGTTTCAACCCATGTGGTTAGGTCCATACATTGTCAAGTGAGTCCTTGCAAAAGGGGCCTATGAGTTAGTAGATCTTGATGGAGTTCCATTGCCGCAGCCTAGGAATGGGCTGTACCTCAAAAAATACTATGTGTGATCTCAAGTGTAGTTTTCACTGTGTACATACTATCTATAGGTGTGTTGAGTGTGTTTTCAAAGTGTCTTTTCAGAGTCTTACATGGTTTATGTTGATTCCCTTTTACGTTTGGTTTGCAGATGTCGGTATCTCTTGAAAATTTCATTGGTTATGCTGATGGTGCCAGTTGTAGTACTAGAAACCTATCTTCCGTATCATGGGCTATCTTTTCTCCAAATGGTGATTTAGTGAGTCTACATGGGATTTGTATTGGTCACTCCACCAACAACATCACTGAGTATAACGCAATGGTTAAGCTACAATATGATGTTATTTCACATGGTGTTTGCCATTTAGTTGTTAGATTTGACTCACAACTCGTAGTACTACAACTTGTTGGTATCTATTCAGTTAGAAGTCCCACCATATTATGCATGGTTTTAATAGTACGCCTTCTAGAAATACATTTTGATTTCATACAATATGAACACATTTCTAGGATTCTAAATACATTGACATATGCCCTAGCTAATCATGTTTTAGATAGACATTTGCAATGAATGTAATTAATTTTCAATTCACATCACATCATATTGAAAATACAATAGAAACCCATAAACACTGAATATATATGTATGTATAAATAAATAAATAAATAAATAAATACAAGTTTGGTTTTACAAATTGTTTTTCCCGAGACACATATGACATACATTGCCCATATAAAAACTACATGCAAATATAAGTTTGGTTTTACAATTGTTTTTGCTTGAGACACATATGGCATACATCGCTCATATAAAAACTACATGCAAAGATCTAAGTAGACATAATCAAAGGCGCTCATGATAGAATGACACTACATGAGCCATCTTGTGCAGTAGTCGACCGATATGATTAGGCAATCCTATGGTGTATTGCTGAAGTCATAGTGGAAGTTGGTTGATCGTGGTAGCATCAATTCCATGTCTTAACCCTTCCTTGTGGTGCTCTGCTTCTGAAAGGACCTTTGCTACATCTGGATCCTGTAGCATATCTCGTACCACTGTAGCGACCCATGCTGGTTCTACTACCTCCTCTTGTTGTCGTTCCTCTACACGACAGAGATATGAGGCACCAATAGGTCGAATTGGTCTCACATTTGCATGAAGAATCAATAGTTTAGTCTCGGAAACATTAAAAATAAATAAAAAGAAATTGTAAAACTTCCAAAACTTAAAAGGTCAAAATTTCTAACTCTCATTCCTAACCCTCAAGAAGCACAAGCTCAAGGCCATCACAAAAATCCATGTGTGCGTAAGGATATTTGTTGATCATGATAAAATGTCTGTGCATCCATTTGAAGAAGGCTAATGAGAAGTTGATCGTCAACAACCTTGCATGTTCTGACATGTGATCTATCCACCTCCTCATCTGTGGTATCCTTAGATTGATAGTCTCGAGTATGACATGCTGAGGCTGAAGTAATGGAACTTGTTCTAATGCAAATGAAACTAAGATCTCATCATATCTAAAGTTCTTTAGTTTTCCCTCTTTTGCCTTAGTCAGTTGTTCCTTCATGTTGACCAAAACTGACTCACTCCAATTGAAGAGTGTTGGCTTCAAAATCTCCAATCCATATTGCATATATGATATGCTTGCCACATACAATGTGGAGCTACCTACCAATATTGTGATAATGAATAGGATTATTCTGAAAGGTAATCGGGTCACATATTTTATATTGATATTTCCATCCTTCGTTGGCTGGGATTGAGGTCTACAATAGGTGGCGATATAATATTTCACTTTCTCCCCACCACTTCTCCAACCTAGGAGAGATATGGGGGCACCCCTCATGGACAATCCTATCAGAAAGTATATATCCTCTACCTTTATCTCAACTAGATGTTACCCAAACCTGAAATATTGTGCCTGAACATCCCATGAACGAACAAGGTATTTCAACAACTCCATATGTTGCTTCATACCAAGAAGCCAAAATAATTTTAGTAATCCACTATTCTTTAATGCTTGGATGGTAGCAGGGTCATTTGCTGCATTTAAATCCTGTTCTTCCAGTTCCCTTTGTCTCCATATGAAAGCCATTTTGTGCTGATGAACCCCTAAAACATCAACAAGAGATTCATTAGGATCCTTTTCATGCAAAAAAACCTGTCAAATTTTGAGGGAAAACTAATAAACAAGCTTTATAGTTGCACCCAGTGCACCCCAAAAGAGAAAACCAGAGCATTTTACCTCTTCCTGTGGTGCATGACTACCTAGGTGCAAATAATTTTCAACCCTCTAGGCTTGCGTTGGTCCTACGACAAAGTTTTGGAACCCCAGGGCCCTCAAAAACTCATTTTTTCTTGAAATAATAGAATGGAACCACTAAAATAAAGAGAAAGGTTTTAGCTCCTACCTAGAGATGCCGGTACTCAAAATCATCCACTAGATTGGCTGCAATAAATTGTAGAAGATCGAGGGAAAAAGTACTTAGAACTCTCACTATTATAGGTAAATGTGAAATGGTAAAAATGAAAAATCATTTTTGAGTATATATGGTCATATTTCTCATTATTTTATTCATATTTAATGTTTTGACCTAGTAATGATTCATTTTTACTATGAAACAAGTATGTTTAATCCTTTTTGTGTTGTTCTGAGCAGGTCGACAACTGTTAAGGAATTTTGTTGTGATTTACATAGGAGATTTTGACTAAAGAGTATATTTTTATCTCTTTTTTGGGCTCTTTAAAGCTATGAAGAAAGGAACCCCTTGGAGTCCTCTTTAAACTCTTTTCAAACTCCCAAACCATGAAAATATTTCCGAGCACTTATCGTTTTGAACTCGTAAAAGTAAATGAAAAGATATCTACTCAGTATAAATTTACCCCTTTTCTGGACTAAGATAGACTAACTACAAAAAAGGAATACCTTAGTCGAACATGGCTAAGAGGTTCTCTTGGGTATTGTTTTCTACCTTTTCAGACCTAAGGGACTACCTGAGAAAAGGGACATCTAGAGTTTTCATTTTCATCTCTTTTTAAAACTCTCTAAAAGTGAAAAAGAAGTCGATTTTTACCTTCGTTGGGTTCGTTAAAACATCAAACAACGATGGACTTGTCGAACATGACAAGGTTGAACCACTCTTTCTCAGGGTTCATTAAATATACTTGGAGGGATTCATTCGAAGGATGGACTTGAAGATCAAGCATATGGTATCCTCCTCAAGCTTGTTAAAAAATTAAGAGTTACTTACCACTATAGTTGGGGAAATTGCGAAAACAAGGTACTCCATTTGTTAATGGCAGCGATTCGCTCTTGAACATGACACTCTTTCACTTCATCTTCGTGGCAGTTGGGTTGGATAATTTTCTTGTATTTTGGTTCATCATACCTTCACAGAACCTCCATTTCAGTTCTGGGGAAATGCTGCCAACTCCATTTTAGTGTCAGCACTATGTTAAAGAGAAGTCATCCAGTTGATATCCATTACAATACTCTTAAGCCTTCATTCCATGTTTTCCTTTGCTAATATCAACATCATTATATCTCCATCACGATACCCATTTCGTGTCATTGATGGGGGATACATCAAGGCCCTCCTGCAATGGGTTGCTTCTTGTTGACATCAACACATTATCTAGGAAGTTGACTTAGAAACACCCATCAATACCTTGTTTCTTGCATACATCAATGATAGGTCTCTTTGCTCTTGGCGACATGTTTACATCATTAGCCTTAGACTGAAAGATTCTATGTGGTTTTAGAATTCAACTTATTTATTCACACCATACAGATTGTACTTGAGTGCCCTGAGATCCATTAACATTATCGATGGTTTCTCTCACGTCTATGAATGACTTACATCATTGGCCAGTAATCAGATAGTGCCTACCATGTTTGACTTCAACTCATTGATTCAAATGGTTAGACTCGTATGTTGGTTGGTCATGTGAACTAGATAAAGACCCTAGATCTAGTTTCCACCATCCGAGCTGTGATTTTAGGATTATACATAGATCACTATATATGATGGCTATGATCATATTGATAGTCATGTAGTTATGGGTCCACCATCAATCATCAATGGACATGCCTTTTGATTATTGTACATGTAATGTTAGCTTATGTGTTGAGTATGGGTATGCCTCCCTTAGCAAAATAATGTCATGATGTAAATGTACTGTAACCAAAGATGAAGCTCATCAATTGTTATTGATCCCAACTTATCACAAGGTAAAGCACTTCAGTCACTAGTCATCATCTCTAACTTTGCACTTTAGGAGAAATATGTCAGTGGGATCAAGCACATCCTATTACCCCTTTACATCATCATTTCATAAAGCCCTATGCATGAATCTCTCATTCCCCAAAGTTTCTACCCTAAACTACATCATCTGAGCTAGTTTTAGGACCAACTCACCCTGGCCTCTTGCTGGACAACATTCACCTACAGGTTTCTCCACTGTGGCCTGCATTGATCACCTACAGGTTGCTCTCCTTGCACCGACATTGGTTTTACAAATCTAGGGAAAAGAGAGAGATCTTCGAATCCTCCATTTCTAGAATCTTTCAAGATCTGTTGTAACAATTTACCTCAAATAATAATTTCGAATCCTATCCTATCCTACCTTGGAGTTTCCATCCCTTATCCTTAGATCTCATCCTCCCATCAAGAGTGGATCTCAATCCCAATATTGGTAAAAGGATAAGAACTCCCAACTTACCTCACTCCTCTATATATTTACAGCCTTCCATATGCAAGGGGTTAGCTTTTGGAGAGTGATTCTACCCTTATGCTAATGTGTGAGAGTTATCCTTTCATGCATTTAGGGTGCTTGGAGGTACACTTTGTGAAAAAGGAAGGAAAATTCAACAACTTGGAGGAGCTTTTCTACAAGATCAACACCTATTTATGGTTGTAACTCACTATATTTATATGAGTGCAAAAATTTCTTTTGTTTTCCTATATGTGATGTTTTTATTTCATATATTTCAATACCATGTTGATCTATTGAATAAAGAATATAGATGATGCTACATAGATCTCGTAGTTTCTTGGCTTGTGTTTTCTAGTTGTGCAAGTTCTAATTTTGGTAGTTGGAGCTAGGATTAGAGCATTCAAGCCAAATAAGGAGTGAAACATATGATAGATTCCAAGTAGGTTTCTTCCCCTCATCTACATACTTTAAGGAAAAAATTGGGTCCTTTGTCATTCTATTGTCCTAGGTTAGCCACCAAACCTAGGGGATATATTTTTGTCCACAATCGTAAATCCTGCATAACAAGAGGGCTTGAAGTTTAGTTAAGCATGTGTGATTGATAAATTTTAGTAATCTAGTTCAGTTATATCTAGTTGAATTCAGTTAAACTAGTTCTAACAATTGGAGGCACTAGTGGAAGGTCAATTGTGCAGTGGGACAACAAGCTAACTCAATGATTATCCAGTTAACTGATCAATCAAAGTTAAATAACAAGTGCATGCATAGAATTCAAGTTCCCAGTTGTGGTGGATATTCTAAGGCAGTGTAACAAGAAATTGTAAACTAGTTTGAGTGTACAAGTGTTGCATTGTAGGCAGATGATCAAACCTTGGGACTTGTGCAACCAATTGGGGGAAAATTTATAAAAAATAGGGGCTAATCCTCTAGGAATTGTGCAAGGAAATAGGGGCTCATGTAGTGGAAAAAATGACTAAGTTTGGGTCATAGATTCTCATTAAGTATAGAGATAGGTTATTCACTTGTAGGTTGAGGTCAGACTGAGCTAGAAATTGTTATACATCTCTCTATTCATCTGATTAATGCAAAGATGCTTGAGGGGTTTTTCCTAGTTAGGTTACCATAGAAAAAATTCTATGCATGTGTGTTATTTCTTTTTTCATGTTTGAGATTGTTGTTCTAGATTGTGAATTGAATTTCGTAGATTAGTAGAGCATAATTGTGTCTCTTCATTTAGATTAAAATTTCTTGAGCAGTTGCAATTCTATTACCAAATTTCTACATGGTATCATAGCAGGATTCACATTAGAGCAACGATTTCAAAGTTGTAACTCAGGAGGTTTTGAATTTGTAGCTTTAGGATAGTAGGATCTCTGCAGAGTTGGGAAAATGACTTTCAATGGGCTAAGATTAGAGTATGCCTTGGAAGGCAACTTGAATTTCATTGCATGGAAGACACACATGGAGGTGATGCTTGATGACAACAAGTTATTAGAATATGTCAAGACATACATTGCAAAACAAACATCAGCTGATGCCTAGAACCTAGCTCAATGGAAGAAAGTTGTAGCCAAGGGAAAGAAAGTTGTAGCCAAGGGAGTGTGAGACCACATTGTCTCAAATCTCCATGGGAAAGAAATTTTATTATCACCTAAAAAATGATTACCTAGCCATTTCTAACTAGGTGGATCAGAATACACCATGTAGGATTAATTTATCAAAGTACAATCACTTTCATCATAGGTAATAATTTAGTAAACCCTTTTTTTTTAATTTTTTCTTATTAAAATTAAAATCCCCATGAGAATAATTGAATAAATAATTATTTATTTAATTTTCTCTAGGAATGATTATTAATTCATTATTTGATAATTATTCCTTGTCACATTTGACTAGATCAGCTTGGAATAATTAAATAAATCATTATTTATTTACTATTCCTTATTTTTATGTTTGGAATAATTGTTAAATCACTATTTAATATTTTTTTTAGAATCCACGCCTTTCTTAATCCTCACAAAGTTATTAATAAATCATTTTTATTTTTTAATTACTTCAACCATTTTATAAATAAATATATTTTACCTTTTTGAATATCCTTTCCCTCTCCAAAAAATATTGTAAAGTATTCATAACTATTATATTTTGATTTGGTCAATAATATTTTATTATTTTCCAATTCCTAATTTAGCCAAATACTTTGTTATAAATAAGAGGGCTTTCCATTTATTCTTCACCATGATCATTATCATCATTGCCATTATCATCTCATAACATTTGAGCTCCCACTTGAGTTCCATTTCACTTTTGGGTTTTTCTTCATTTTGAGAGAGAAGAACAAGATCGTTGAAGCACAAGGACATCAAAACGACCCATCCCACAAAGGGGGATTTATAGACCCGTGTTGTAAATATTATTCACCAGGTGTTTCAATAAAATTATTATTCATTTAAAATCTTCTATTGGGTTATTGCACTTCTTTTTTCTTTTGTTATATGTTTTGGGCTTGCATCAAATCTTTTCTTGGAGGGTTTTATCATGTTTTATTGCAAAATTGAAGCATAAAAGCATCCAAATATTTTTGTTAGGTTCACTTAAGTGAAGCATTTTTGGTACACATACTAATAATATTCATACTAACAAACTCCTTTCACAATGTCGCAGGAACTGATAGATTTATTCTATAATAGAAATGACCATAGGAAATTGGCCCTCAAATACAAACTTCGAAATATCAAGATACAAAAGAATGATACCATGGAAAATTTTAGGGGCGAATTTTCGCCCTTGGGCTAATTTAAGGGGTTTTATATTTTTATTGGGGGAATATTTTATATCATAGTACATTGTTACAAATCACCTCAAATTTATTTTATAAAAAAATTAGGTATGGAGGTTAGCCCACCTTATTTTAAGGGAGAGAGTAAAAAAAGTAAATTTAG
>APFE030588276.1:0-60652 GCA_000404065.3 Pinus taeda | reverse complement strand
TGAAACGCCAAATTGTGGGCCCCGTTTGGGTAAATTGGTACATCAATTTCCCGGGGTCGTAACTTTGGCATATGATCTCCGTTTGACACGTACAATAACTCGTTAGAAAGAGCTATCCGAGAACTACCACTTTGGGAAGGGCAACATTGGTCCCATGTTGCCCCTAGATTTCCCAAAAAACGTCGTTTAGGGCCTCAAAACGGCTCCGGAACTTCAGGACCCGAAAAACTTCTAAAAATAGTAAGTTGTGCTACAATTAAGGAAACTGAAAATGCTGAGAGAAACAATGATGGGGGTCCAGATGGACTTGGTAGGTGGCCACCAATATCCACCTGGATCATTGGAACTCTCCCTTTGGTTCCACTTCTAACTCAATGATAAATTCCTGATGATTTTTATGCTTGTTATCCACTGCTGCATATATATGGGGAATTCTTTGACCTACATCCCCGACTATATGTGCCTCCTATGCATTGTAGATCTAAGGCCTATCACAATCCCGCTGCGCCACTCTGATGCAAAAGGCAATCCTTCCCATGATGATCTCTACCATAGGTTCAACATTGTAATGGTTCTCCACCATTTCCTTTATTCTACTTCTCCTTAGGCTAAAACCCATGTCCTTCCTCAATTGCATTGAAATTTTTATGAGGTGCCACAATTTCCTTGTCACCTACATCCTGAGATCATAGAATTCCTTAGACCTCCTATCATAGTACCCCTCAGATAGGTACTTCTTCCTAAAGAGTCTCTCAGAATCATCCCAAATTAGCTCCTCATCTCTGATTCCTTTGACATGCTTAACACCTACCCACCATATGTCTTCTTTTCCCTTGAGACTAAAGGTAGCCATCTTGGTTTTCTTTTTCTCAAGTAGTCATGCAATCTGAAGAGATTCTTCATCCCAAGAATCCCCTCCTATGATGTTGGCGGTGATGACGGTGATGTCTCCTAGAAGAATAACTAGAATGGAACACATACATACCAGTCTTTTCAGGTGTATCCAAGAATCTACCACTCTTCATTGTATCCTCCATGTCCAACCTATGTCTCCTTTGAGACACACTACTATATGCCCTGTTAGTCTCCTCCTCTTGCCTATCTCCATGACTTGCCCCCATTTTCCCTTGCTCTTTTAACTCTAAAAGGCTCTGTAGAATCACTGCAACTTATGCCTACTTTTCCTGAGCTCTTACAAGTCTTATTGTGCCTCAATCAACATATTATTATCTACCTTGCAACTTCTTATCTCTACCCATAAACTCCTATGAGTATCTACTAGATCATGAGAATGCCCATCTCCTTGTTTCTCAACTGACCTTTCCCACTCCATTAATTTTACATCAGACCTATAAGGAGTTTCATGTGAACTATAGTCCAATACTCTGCTCTTCATGTCTAATCTTTTATTCCACTAGTACACTACCATGTTAGATAAACCAAATATAAGACATAATCATGACCATACCTCAATGTATCTCAAGGGAGGCTATTACATCTGAACAAATTAGTATAGATTAGCACAATATAAAATAATATCAAGAACTTAATTTCAATGACAATGATGATCATGCATATGAATGCAATGCATATAACAACAAGTTAACTATCACACATGACTAACTAATGCATGTGCATATGACCATATTAATCAACTAGCATCTATCATCCATGTAACCACAACATCATTAAAATGACATGCATGAATATAACTATGATGCATATAACAACCCTTAACCATCATGCCTGGATGTCAAACATATAAACATGTATGATGATCTTCTTTTACCCCGAGGTCCAGTGTTGCAAATTTTGCTCTGATACCACCATGTAACCACCACTCCCACATTTACCCATTTTTACAAGCTCTCCATGGTAAACATGAGATGAGTGCTACTATGACATGACCTAACTTCTAAGTTTCAGTTATGGAAGTGGGGCCTAAAAATTGAAAACTTATTGATACCTCCTAGGAGCACTAGATCACTTAGAATTCAATCCACAACCTCTAATTATCATATCTTGAGCTATAATTGCTTTTTTACAAGCCTAACACCCCAACTGCACCCTTGACACATTGTGCATGCAGTTATGAGGCTCCAATCGCACCCATAAGCATGCCCGCATGTGGTTATGACCCAAATTCCTCATTTTTGTGCCACTGGTTGTGAAACCTATGACACTTTTCAGACTAGCCTTTAGACCACTGCCCAGAACTACCTATAACTTTCTAGAAACGACTACAATGATAACAATGCAAACCATTCACAACTTGAGCAAGATCTTTACCTAGACATGCCTAATACATGATAGACATTTCGTCAAACATATGACGAACATAGAAGCTATAGGTCATGAATGCATATATGATTATAAACTTCTGAATTTCATCTAAGAATCACTACGAAGGCTCTATGACCTCTCAAGCTAGTTGCAACAACACATGTTAGTCCATGCATTCATTAACCATTCAATAACTTATCAAAATATGAACAAGAGTTATAGTTAGATCACATCATAGAAAAACCATTACAAATCATCCATAAGATCACATCATAACCAGATCATGTTCTTATTAATCACAATAGAGAAAATAACTTATATTGTCATACAAAAATCCAACCAAGTCAGAGACTTCCACATACCACCCGACCATAGATTGGGCTCAACCAAATTCTCTCTTTCATCCAATCACCCTCGTGCCATATTCCAAGCATGAATGTGGGATCTCATGGGACAAACTTATTCATAACCAAACAGGGACTCCAGAGGTTAAACCACCTCCACCCTCAAGCCACTATGATCTCACCTAAACTAGTTCCGATATCACAAAATCAAAACAAGCCTGGATGCCTTATAATTTTCTTCACCATACCTAGAGGTATTTCCTTATCTCCACCCACTTGTCGAGGGCTTCTCGTAGAAAACCATTTCCACCCCCAACCCTTGGGAATTTTCTTGAGACCACCTCACCCAGATTTGAAATCTTGTGGCAACCTAAATATCAACCAAAAATGAATATCATCACACCATGGCTATCTATCAAATGGAAAGGAAATGTTGAAACCATTGTCAAACTAGGAAAATCTGATGCCAATGACATCAAATGAACCAAGTGATTGAATGCATGCACCATGAATTCACATCCTAGAAAGGAAATCACACATACAACCTATTACCTGAAAAACATTTCCATTGAAGTTGTTGATCCAACTTTCTCCTTGTGCTCGCTTGCTTTCCTTTGTTTGTCCTTTGTCTTCCTTTTATTTCTCATTTTCTTGCTTGCACTCTCTCTCTCTCTCCAAGCTAAAAACTTACCAAAAGTTGTGAATTGTTTCTTTGATGCCTTTTTATCATTGATTTCTCCTTTTTCTTCATTTTCCTCCATTTTCTTCTAATTTCCCTTGCATGCAAATTTATATCTCTTCATCTTCCTTTTCTCCTATTTCCTTTATTTTCATAATTAAATGCCAACTATTGCCTCTTTTCCTTTGCCAATTTCCATAGCGAGTAATAAACCACAAGTGATTCCCACTATAATTTTTACCCACCATTCAGGTTGGAATACATGTGCCATGACCTTGGTCTTATTTTATTTACATGGAAAATCAACTCCGGGTTGCTACACCTTATAAGGAAAAGAACTAGGATTTGAAAGCCACCTTCTCCAATATTCTTCCATAGTTACTCCTTTCGATTGTCTTAGTTGGTCTATAGTTTCTCAACATACTGTCCAAATTAGTTTATTGAAAGGGAATTATTGGAAAACGTGAATGATTGTTGCCTCTCTATTTTTGCATAAGGGGCACCAACAAGGCCCAATCACATATCTTCTTTGAAGCACATATTAGGTTGGGATCTTTCTCTCTATTAAGCACCATATAAAAATATTTTCCCTAGTCGGGCAATTTGATTTCCAAAGCATTTTACATCACCACTTTAACTCTAGAAGGAATCGATTCACAATCAATGTGATGTATCCAAGCTTAGGGACATATTCATCAAAAGGAGAGGAACTCTAGATAAGTTCGTCCTCTCAGTTAGTTAATATAATATGACCAAAATTTAGAACAATTACAGATGCATTCCAAGATTCATGAAAAGTTGCTGCTAATCCCAACCCCCTATCATTCATCCATCCTTGTCTCCAAAAAGTAGTTCTAGTCAGACAATCTTGTTAGCATCCTTAGAATGGCCCAACAATCTTACACTCTCCATGTCCTCTGATTTCTAAAATTTTAGATGGATCTAGTCCCTAGCTAGTTGTGCCACCCCTGGAGGGCTCTTGATTATTATTGTTACTTCTCTGGCCTTCCATCCTTTTAGGATGGCTATGTTAAGCCTCCTGCCATAGACATGCACTACCAAATTTTTCTTTGTCATTTCCATTTCTTTCTACAATGGCATGTCCAACCCTAACTCCAAAGAGGCTTTCACTTTTTTCGCCCTCTTAACAAACTGATATTTTTTCTATTCACTCCCTTTTCCTACCTGGAAATTTGGCTCCCTTATCCTTCTGAGACGTTAACTCCCAGAACACTACCTTCAATACCCCCATCGCACTATGGTTCTTATCTTACTCTTCCACAAACAAATCATTCAAAATTTTTCTTTACGAGTGTGACAGAGGTGAAAATTGAGGGGTGAAGTTGACAGGGATGTCTCTTGTGAGAAAAAAAACCTTGCTTTCTATGAGACCCTCTGATAGAATTTTAAATGGTTAAGAGAGAGAATTTTCTAGTTCTTAATTAAGAATAGGTAGAAGGAAGTATGACATCAAAGAAGCTAAATTTTCGATGAAACCCATATCATGCTACTGGAGCCCTGGCTCCAATCCACTTCTCCCTGGCTAGATGCCCTTCTAATTCCCATGACTGAGGCCTTCGCATTTGGATTGTTTGCTCCTGAACCTCTATTTGTCTTCCAACCCTCCTTCCTGGCTTCCTCTCCCAGGGAAGACTCAATTTGAACCTCCATGTATGCCTGAGCCTTGGTTGGAACTCTTGGTACGCCTTCCAAATCAGTCAAATGAGCTAGGGGTTCAACCCAAATTTGGAAATCATTGTCATTATTCAGCTCATAATCCACTAATTCCTCCTCTTCCACACTAAGGCCTTGCAAGGTGAACGAAAATTTATCCATTTTACCCCTTGTTCCCTTAGTTTTGACCATCCTCCAACTAGAAAAAACCCTTCACCAAATAACTACCACAAAGTCTGCACTGAAACCAATAATAAGTTTGGGCCTTTCACTGTTAATTATGAATTTTTACCCTAGGAATCTAGAGTAAAACTTCAAAAAACCTTGCTTTAGCCCATTTCCCTCCTACAGACTAGGATTTCCTAGTGAGCACCTCACATGAACATTCATTTCTGCAAACTTTATTCATTATCTTGTCGTAGAATGTAGGCTCCATCTTTGACCCCCCAACCCAATAGTGGGATCCTGTTAATGAATGTTATATAGAATATACTGTTATTTAAAGGTTAAATTGTGGAACATTTATAAAAATGCATTTTAATATTAAATTTACCTCTAGAATAGAGAGAGGAACTTTGTTGTATTTTTTTTATTGTATGGATTTGAAATTCGTAGAAATTTTATGGTAGGTGATTGGTTTATATCCAAATTATGATAAATGTTGAGAATGTGTAAATTTTTGGAATTATATGTGAGAAAATTACAAAAAAAATTTAGGAGTGGTTGTTCTTCATGGTTTCATTAAATGTTTTGAAGGTTCTACAAACAATGTTCATGTTTCCATGAGCACTATTTATGAGACCTTGAGCAAAGTTTGTGGAACCATCAAATTTTAATGGTGGAACCATGATCAATATTTATAGAGTCATTAACAATGTTGGATTCTCCATTAACACTCTTTATAGAATAATGTGCACTATTTATAGAATTACAAGAAGAATAAAAAGTATAAACTATATTCACAAAATCATGAACATTTGGTGGTGGAACCATCAACACTATTTACAAACCATGAACAATGTTAGTGAAACCCATGGAAATTTGGTGGTAGAGCCATGAATGTTATTTATAAAACCATGAACAACTTTGGGGAATAATGAGGAGTTTTACAAAATCACATGCATTGAAGGAACCTTGAACAAAGTTGGTGGAACTATGAACTTTTGCTGGTGGAACCATGATCATTGTTTCTAGAATTTTGAAGAAATTTGTGGAATTGCAAAATTTTGGTATTGGAAGCACGAGCAGTGTTTATGGAAACATCAACAATGTTGATAGATTTGTGAGCAAGAAACCTTGAACAAATTTGGTGGAATTGTGAAATTTTATGGTAAACACATGAGCCTAGAATGGTAAACAACATGGCACTTCTACATGTATGGTTGTCCTAAAATAACATTAAAAAGTTAAAGTGACGCAAAATCACATAATAACATCACAAACTTCAAGTGGAGCAACTTCTATATTTAGTTATCATAATCTAGTTTTTATTTATATTAATGCTAAGTGTGAATAATTTCACAAATTATAGGTGTAGTTCGAGTTGTTTTTTAATAGATTCAATATTATTTTGCAATGAGAAAAATATCATCAACGTATAAGAAAAGGATAAGTTTTGCTTAAATCTTAGTGGAAAACACTGAGAGTTTCTTTGTTTGTATTTTCCTATTTTAATCAACTTGTTGGAGGTGATAGAGGATGACATGTTGAAAGGAGATTCATCGGTCTTTACACTGAAAGCACGGCGGCGACTAGGGTTTTCTGCAGGTTCAGTACCTCACAGTTCGACGCAGCCTGGGATCGCTGCCTCCCCGCGGCGCTTCCCATCCCAGGTCCATACCATGTGGTAACAAAGATATTAGATAAAAGAATGGCAGCATCCTTGATGAACGTAGCGATGACTTTCGTTAGGTCCCGAGCTTCTCAGAGCGATATGGCCAAGGCTCCTCGTTCCCCCTCGGTGCTTTTTCTCCCAGGCTCCGGTTCGGTGGCGGGCCTGCTCTTCTTCTTGGATCCGTGCAGCTTTGGCTTTGAGCAGGTCCCTGCCGGAGGAGGAACAAATCTCAAACCTAGCATCTTCTACCAGATCTTCCACGCTCGTGCAGGCTTTTTCCAGAAACCCCGCATCGGTTTCTACTTGGCCACTAATGGAGGCAGCCTCCTGACAGCGGCGCAGCAAGAGCTCCCTCAGCCCGAGGGTTTAGTTTCGATTTCTCTGACGGAGCTTGTCCCCTGTTCTGTCCCTTTTCCTCAGAACAGGTTTTGGGCGGGAAGATGGGAAACCTTTGCTGTTTTTTTGCCTTCTCAATAGTCCCAGTCTGAGCTTCACTCTAGGATTGGAAGCCTGGAGCTACAAATGCTTCTAGGAAATATCACTCTCCGATCTTCTGGAAAATGCCTGTGCAAGGAGGATGAGTGGCAAGTGTTCGACGAAATGCAACAAACAAAACTGGCCTCTCGGAGTTGGTCTCTTAGTTACCAATGTGAGAAGCGGCCCTCAGTGGCAGTCCGGCCTCTGCTAAGCCCAGCAGAGAGTGATGCAGCTAGCTTCAGAGAGGCCCTGCCCCCTCGCGGGCCTCACCAAAATACTAAATTTGCAGGCTGCCTAGTGCAGGGATTTAAAAAACAGGCACAGATTGAATCCCAGACAAGTAATGTTTTTTCCAAAGTCTTCTCGCCTCAGTCTTGCAGAGAACAACAGATTCAGAAGCACTCCGAGTCCTTCCAGATCCTAATAACGCTCCTCTCAGGCAAAACTCTGCTCCAATGGGTGAGCTCTTCAGATCTTGTGCAGGACCTCAAACAAAAACTAGATCTCAGGGTGGGGATTCCTGCTACTTCTCAAAGGATCCTCTACAAATGTAAACAGCTTGAAGACCTCTTCCCCCTTTCATTTTACAATATTCAAAGAAATGTTGCCATCAATCTTTCCCTTCGTTTAAGAGGGGGGGCGGTTGGACAGTCATCTTCAGCAGCAGCATTCTCATACAAAGATGTTGTCCATGCCCAGAAACCCAAGAATGCAGCTCCACCAGCCCAAGGTCCTAAACCTTTTTTGGTGGACAAGCTGGAGGAAACCCCCTCCATTGAAATAATGCATCCAACAATGGACAGGCAGTTCCAACTGTTTGCAGAAAAGGGCATTATTTGCAGGTTCAACGATCTATGGCGACGCACAGCAAATCTCTACAAATGGGTTCACTCCAACTGGACCAACAACTGCAAGGTTCTTCTTTGTTCTAAAGGCTTCTTCATTGTGATTTTTGTTGACAGTGAGGATTATCAAAGAGCATTAACTGAGGGCCCGTGGTTTTGGGACTCAGCGGGTCTTTTTTTAACCCCCTGGTTTCCATATTTTGATCCCTCTACAGCTATCATTACCAAACTCCCCATCTGGGTCAGACTTCCCAACCTCCCAGCCCATTTATGGCACTTCGCTGTGTTTGAAGGAATCGGTAACACTCTAGGCCGATTTCTAGCCACAGACACCTCCAAAGGGGAAAAAGGCATCTACACCTTCGCAAGAATCTGCGCAGAAATAGACATGAGCAAAGGATTACCAGATCAGATCGTTCTCAAGATTGGAGACTTCCATTGGACTCAGACCCTGGATTACGAGAACACAGCGTTCCGCTGCAGAAACTGCCATCTTACAGGGCACCTTTACAGAACATGTCCAGCAATTCCAGCCCAAAAGAAGAAGGCTGCTCCCAAGCCGAAATCCAAAAGCTGGAAGCCTTGTGACCCACCCCCCATGGATGACTTTAGTTCCAGCTCTGATGAAGAGGAAGAGAATGAGGACGGGATGGAGGATTCGCCTGCACAGGACCCGCCCCCAACAGATCCTGTGGAGTCCACGGCCCCTCCTCTCTCGCAGAAACGAACTCATGAGACATCTCCTTCGGATTCGGACAAGGAGATCTCTCCGCCAGCCCAGCTCAGTGTGCAAGTCTTCCCATCCAAACCGGATCATCTTGGATGGGTCAAAGTTGGTAAGAAGAAAGGAAAAAAGGGCCAAACTGAGCTTCCCACCCAAGTTGGGTAGAACCCCGTCTCGGGCTCTTGTCTCTTAGTTAGCATGTTTGTTTCTTGTTCAGTGCTGCTCTATTCCTGTCTACTCCTCTAGGCCGAGGTGGATAGTTCATCCTTGTCGGTTGCCCGCTTTCTTAGGGGTTCTGTAGGAAGTCTTTTGGTCCAGTTGTCATGTTCTCAGCAGAGCTCCGGGCTTCAATCTGCCCGGGCAGTTCTTTTGTACAATATGTTTGTTTTCTTAATACAAATGCTTACTTACAAAAAAAAAGATAGAGGACGACATGTTACCCAATGGAACAAAATTCGTGTAAGGATCCACACCTTTTATTCCATCTACTTTGTAGATATATTTCAAAGCTTATGGGGGAGACTTAAGGAAATTTAAGCCAAATAACTCGATGACATAAATGATGGTGGGAACGACAGATTTAGAATTCAAGTGCTTTGTTTTCAATGGCAGAATAAAACGATCTATGGGGAGGGATCTTATGTTCCAATAGATGAAGTAGATGGCAATTTTACTGTTATAAGGTTATAGTGGTGAAAAGGGGGACAAACCTTATTTTTCCAAATGTTGGACTAGCCCTTACAATTCACACAACTTGTATATTCTTTTATTTTTTGTTAAAAATCTTTAAAATCATAATGTTTACTTAGTTGAATAACAAAAAATTATAGATATTAACAATAGGGTGGATGTATTACCTATACAAAATTTTAGTTTCTTCTTTATTGTGAATCCATCATAGAACTCTAGAAGAAGCATTCAGTTACATTCGTAGATAGTGTATAAAAATTCATGTCTCTAAAATTTCATCATGAAGATCTAGAGTAGGCTAACATCTATCTCTTAGAAGTAAGGAAGCTAACAAGAAGACAATTCAGATACAGGAAGAATAGGCTAGAAGTATATTAGTGATAGTTAATATCTAGCTTGCAGCATATCAGATATTCTTACAAAGTAGAAAGCTAACATTCACATCAAATCCTAGTGAAGCTAATTCAAACTTATTCATCAAAGAATGAATCAATGACACTACAATGTCTAGAGAAGAGAATTTTAGGTAGTATACTTCTCTCTCTCTCCTCTCTCTCTCTCTCTTCTCTCTCTCTCTATATATATATTATATTTGTATTATATATATATATATATATATATATATATATATATATATATGTATGTTATGTATGTATGTATAGCAAAGCATATTCTATAGAATAAGCACTCAGTTTGAAGTATACATTAAGGAAGTCAAAAACTAGCTTTAAATGATAGTATGAAAGAAAGTCTTGAAGAAGTTCTCCTAGTTAAAAATGGAAGAAGTTTATAATAAGACACTTATCTCAATTGAAAATTTTACTCTTGATTCTGGAAGGATATGAAAAAGGAATTTCATGATCTAAGAATACTTCATACTTTTGAATCAAGTCAAATGATTCAAGAACTCATGACATATTAACTTCAGAGGGAGTTAAAGGAACAATTTGACATATCTTGGATGGATACACTATTACTTGAGGTTTGGTCAAAAATTAAAGGAAGCTTGTGACCAATACCCTCTAAAAAGTTGGTTGATAGATTATATACCTATGGCAACACCATCTAGCAAAAATTGGAGAGTTCTAATATTGTTGATCCATCATTATACCAGTAGTTGATTGGTTCCTCAACACATTTGCTTACAATGATTGAGTTGGCAGTGATGATGAGAGAGAAACTATTGATGGTTGGTTTTATTTTGGATTTGAGAAGCATGAAGTATGATTTTTTTGCACTGTAAGACAAGAAGATATGGAAATTTTCACAATTAGATATGAAATATATTGGCTCCATAAAATATTATGATGAACATGATGAATTCAATCATGATGGCTTGTATTGATCAAAGTTGTATGAAGATTTCTAGAGAACCAGGAAGGTCAAAGAAAATTCTCGTGAAATGATGCAGGATGGAGCCATGAAGCTACAATATATCTCCACTGGCGAACAAGTTGTTTATGTTTTGACGAAGCCCTTTCCTAAGGGAAATCATGAGTATTTTTAAGGAAAGCTTAGGCTTATGGATATCTCCTCCTTGTTTGAGAGGGAGTGAGGATGGACACCTTGTTCTCCACGTGTGATATACTATGATTAGGACTAACAACTGTAAGTCTAGTACATGAACACATATAGGGAGAATGGGAGATTGGATAAGAATCATGGACCAACATTCTTAATACATGTACTATGACCATGATTAACAATCATAAGTCAAGTACATTAATTTGGTATAATAATGGTCTGAAGGATTGACATTTCCTTATGTCAAGTATTATGACAATGGATTAGGAAATGGTCCTATGAGGACATACTTTGGTGAACCTAGGTGGAGTATGTGTCTTGAGAGGCGGTGGCGTCCTATTGAATGCCTCTTAGCATTGTGGTCTAATCTAGTGGAGAGATAGAGCTTACTTGTCAAGGCCTTGGTATTTTGACAATGCTAGTTATGATGAGGTTATCATCAATGATGCTTATCAATTTGGATTCTTTCTTATATGAATATTTCAACTTGAGATTATCCTAAAGATTTATTATGAATACCTCTGTAGTTAAGAGGGAGTGTTGAAGTTGTGACTAGGTGGTTTGTCCATAATGTAAAATATATATTTAATTGTATTTATTATATTTATATTTATGTTTGTTATATTTTTATCAAAGTATGTTCTTCATGCTTATAAAGTAAAAAATATTCAAAAATAATTTATAGGTTCAAGGATGGTATGCACATAATTTTGGACTATTAGGTGAATAACTTTTAAATATGAAAATAAAAGGAAATATTAACAATTATAATAAGAATTCACCTTGAAAAATGATACTCCACTTTCATTGAGATTCCCTTTGGCCATATCCTCAAACCCTAATGTTCATATTGTCTCACCTCTCACCAGTTGATCCCAAGAGATTGTTTGTCAATGAGGTTGTGGTACATGACATGGCCTAGGAGAGTGGGATGCTTTAAAAGAAACATTATTCACCTCTTCATGTCCAATCTCTAAATTGTCGTCATCTTCGAGGACAAGTATAGAAATAACTATCAGAAACCTCTTCTAGAATTTAGCAGCTTTGGTTTTGGCTCACTCTCACCATTTAATTTGAAAGCTCATAACTTTTATATTTTTCATTTGTGAGGTTCTCTCTCAAAAGTCCTGAAGAGTTCCTAGGTGTCAGGTGTGTGACTTTCCTCGGTGGAAAGTGTGTTGATTTTTCTCCTAGTCAATTCTAGTCCTTCCCCATCTACAAATGAAAAAGAATTAGGGAAAACTAACTTGCAAGTAGCCATAGGAAATGAGTTTGTGTTGTCCTCCAGAGTCACACTTCTGGCCTCCTTGTTATCTACTCTCATCGAATTGATATGTAACTTCGTGAAATCAACAAAGTAATTCCTCAACCTTCCTAAATAACCGAATCTATCGAAATATATTATAGAGAGGCAACAACCTAAGCTTAGAGCCACATTAGGAATAGTAACACAATTTCCATTACCCAAAACTTGTAGAACATGCATAGAAATTGACTTAGTAAATATATAGATGACTACATTGTTCATCATGAGTAAGAAAAGGTTTTGAATATGTCTACAATGAAATTTTATTAGATTAAATTAGATATATTTTAATGACGTCAATGAGACCTAACAGTCTAAGGGACCCAAACTCCACAGCAAACAAGACATCACACTCTCAATTTTCCCTTTAGAACAACCATTTTGCTGTGAATTTTGATCAAGAAATCTGCAGTATTGTGAAGCCTTGCTTCCTCAAACAACGTGCTCAAAATTCCCACCTTTAGATCACTTTCAAGTTGATTATGAACGTCCTCATAAGCCAAAAATTCCATGATGAATTTCTACTCAGATTCAATTGCTCTTGTCTTGCAAAAGATACAAATTCTTTCTTCCCACTCTTCCTTGGGGGTTATCCATCTACTTGTTTCGCACCTAAGATGGTGAGATCCGGTCCTCAGTTGCGCTATTAAAATTTTAGCCTTTCCCTTTGTTGTGGCACTAAAATAAGACTTTTCTTAATGTGATTGCAATGGGTTGAAATTTTTGACATATAGCGTTTTTTTCCTACCAACCTAATTTTTCCACATGGCAATCCTAAAATTTCAAGAACCCGATTTTTTATCTCCTCCTTAAAATTACAACAATATGGCTAATTAATTCCCCATTTTCTCATCCATTTGTAATTTTGCTTTCTCCAAGTTTTCTTCCTACACTTTAGCTCCTCTGCGGCAATCATCTTGGGCCAACGATGTGCCTCCATGATTTCAACCTTTTTTAGGTTGCTTAACAAACGAATGATTGTTGAAGCCTCCATCGAGAATATTCCAAACTCAGCTAGTAGGATCTCATATGGGACCATTGACTTTACTTTGAGGTGACTAATGATTAAGTTATCTTGAACTCTTTCTAGTTATTATCTCCACTTGTGATTTGACATGTTGCTCCCCCAAACTTCACATCCATAGAGGACAATCGAGGTAACAAACACTCCAAAAAGAGTTTTCTTGGTTCTCCAATCCCATACTTTTGCTTTCTTGCATCTATTCTAAAGAAGGTAAGAATCTATCCAACCCCCTTGTATCATTTTAGTTATGCATGTCTCCCAATTGAGCCTATTGTGAGAAACAACTCCTAGGTACTTGTACTCTTCCACTATCTCTAGGGGTTTTTCCTTAAATATGAAGCTAACATGTTGCTTTTTCTGTTTGAAAGAGAAGATCATGAATTTGGTTTTGCTAGTGTTTACTTGCATCCCAACCTCCTAACAAAAGAGCTCTAAGGCCTTGAAATTCTCTCTCAAAACATGAAAATATTTTGCAATTAAGATAAGATCACCAACATGCAAAAGTAGCTTCACCACATAACCCGCTAGTTGAATACCCTCTTCACTAGTTTTGTTTAGCCATTCTTCTATCTTATCAATATATAAACCAAATAGAGTGGGGGAAAGGGGGAATCCTCGCTTAACCCCAATGTCTCTACCAAATCATTCTGAAAATCCCTCTTTAGTTTTGATTTTAGCACTAAATTTCTCATACAATTTATGGACAACAACTCTATATTCATTTGGGATTCCAAGATATTCCATTCTTCTCCAAAGCTTATCCCTAGGAATAGTATCAAAATCTTTTTTGGAATCAACAAAAAAACAAAAGGATTCCCCACCTTTAATGTCCCATACTTTTTTGATGAAGTGCCTAAGAGTGATGTAATGATGAATTGTGGAGTGCCTTGGCCTAAAATTAGCCTATCTTTTTTCTCTTTTACCCTGTTTTTATACCCAACTACTAATTATATGCTCCATCATGCTGCCAAACAATTTTCCAAGAAGAGGATTGACCATAATAGTGTGATAATTAGAGTGATTATTGATGTCTCCACTTTTGTAAGGAGGGATGGTGACACTTGTTGTCCATTCAACTGAAAAATTTCCTTGTGTGATGTTGTTGAAGATCCTTTTGATGATTAGGGACAAGATCTCAACACCCCATTTTAATAATTATGCATGTAACCCATCAATGTCTTGGGCTTTACCACTTGCTAAATGTTTTATACCACGCTTCACATCCTCCACTGAAAATAACACAATTGTAGAGTCGATTATGGTGGGGCTACTTTTGTCTTGTTTTCTCTCATAGAGAAGCTTTCATATTCCAACCAATGATTATCCAAGATATTTTCATCGATTTGTTTTCTCTTTTGTTGTATCTCCCACCAAAATGCTCACCCTACAAAAGAAACACATATTATAACACCCTTTCTTCGGTTCTCTCGTGGTATACCAGGATTTTTGGCAAGCAATGGAAGATGAATTCACACTGGTTAAAAGTGGAAATCCTTTGGCTTTGGTAATTCAATAGTCATTGTGGGTTGTGAGCTATTTCAATATTCATGGTGGGCATTGAAATGTTGTGTTTGGGCATTGAATTTTAGTTGCATAAAACTTCCTTCTTTTATTCCATTTTCAATCAAAGAAAGGATTTCTAATATCTGCTAATCATCCATATTTTAGAGTTGAATTGATTAGTGACAAGTCATAGAAATACAAGCACTTCATATAGATCTATACATTTTTTGCACAAGAGGAAATTTAAGTCTTGGTGTTGATAACTTTTGGTAAATGTGTAATGTGTTCGATGATGTGTCTAATGTTACAGGTGAACACTTCACCCATATTTAGGGACATGAAGTTTGATACAAATATTTTCGAAAGTTTTGGCCTCAAAGAGACAATCCTCTCATGATCTGTTGGATAAAAAATATGCTCAAAAATTAAAGTTTTCATAATGGATCAAAAATGGAACTACTGGATATATGTCATCATTCTGAATCTAGCACAACTTCTTTCGCAGAAAACGAACGTTGTAAGCTCCCAGAAATGAGTTCTGGTCAATTTTGGAAATAACTAAATCTTAAAAGAATGTAGTGTGCAGGTTTCCCAATCAGCAGTCTGTACAGTTTACTAGGCATGCTAACTTTGCAGGGTGACTGTGCTCCATGGGCCAATCTCCATACGACACTTGGCAAGTTTCTACTAGTTGCATTGGCAGATTTGTATTGGTGGTGGACTAGTTTACGTGGACCAACCATAGGTCACCACGTGGGCCAACCACATGTTGCCATGTGGCACCTCGGTGGCCACTAAATTTTTTTTGAAGGTTGAATTGAGCCTCCTAGGAATCGAACACACAACCTCATTCATACTAGCCATGGCCTCCATCGACAGGCCACACATGTTTCTTATTTTATGAATGGTGCAAAACATCATTTGAATGGTTTTTGGGTGCATTTGGTATGGGGAGAAGGCTAAAGCCTAGCCCCTAGCCACCCTAGTGCCACAAGATCATGGGTGGATAGCCAAGGGCTAGGCCCTAGCCCATCCCATGTGGCATACAATAACTGCGACCCTTAAGCATAATGTAACCACCACCATGCGAACCGGTCGTGACTGCAACCCTATCCATCACAACTAACCCACCAACATAACCACATCTATAACCACCAGCCAAGTTTCCTATGTGATCAGTCTTAAAATCGCCAGGCTTTAAAACCGTTAGCCCTAACCACCAACAACCTGCCACCATGTGACAGGTCTGTAGACTGGTAGCACAGATTGCAAATGGATTTGGGTTAAGGGGCCAGCCCCAAGTCCCATGAGGACCCATGTGACCTAGGGCACGCTAGGGAGATAGAGGCCCCAAAATTTTGGCACCTAACTTGGTCACATGGCCTCCACGTGGCTAAAATTTAAGGGACTGGGGGTGTAAAGGCACCCTTATTCGTCCTACAAATTTGCCTGTAAAGCAGGAGTTGTGCCAGGTTTGGAGGGAAGTTTCCACATTTGGGGTGCCCATGCTAGGTTTGGGCTGAATTGTGGGGAGATTAGCTACATAATTTGAGAAAAGGGAGAAAGAGGCATAACTTTCTTAGTTTGTGGTCTTTTTGGGGGCAGAAAGAGGCTAGACAGGGGTTTTTGATAGCTCTAAAGTCATTGGAGTTGTTATTGAAGCCATTTGAGCACTTTAACTTGATTCAATCACTACTTTCATGAGAATAATGATATAGTCCCAAGCATTGGAAGACGGACCAGGAGACATAGCCCAGGAGGGGTGAAGTCCTTCATCACTTGTTATTTTGTGTTTACTGTTATGGTGGTATTGTCTTCAATTTATAAAGTTTAAATTTATTTTTATGTGTTTATGAATTTGACATAAGAGCCTTAAAAATTCAAAATTAATCACTTGCAATTTTTCATAAACCTCAAGCAGTTTCATATATAGATCATCTCCATTGAGGGATAGAATTTTGGCATGGATATTTTCAAGGTCCATAACTTGATGTTGATAAATTATAGTAAATTGTGTGTTTTGTTTCATGATATGCTCGACATTTCGGGTGAACACTTCACCCATATTCAGGGACATGAATCTTGATATCAATCTTTTCAAAAGTTAGTCTTGTCAATTGGTCATTTGTTTGTTGTTCTAAACACTTGCTCAAGTAGAATTTGAACCAAAAATATTGGTGAAAATGCATTCCCTCGTCTCCATGATTAGTGTAGTTCTCATTAGAAAGAAGAACTATAGAGAATGGTCAGAAATATTATACATACCCTCATTTTTAATGACTTATGGAAAGGTATTTGTGAAGGCGATTGCAATGCACTTCTCAAGCCCACATCACATAAAGAGCTAGCCATTTTGGAGAACAAGGATAGCAATGCCTATACCTTGATTTTTTCTTTTGTAAGTAAAAAGGTGCATCATAGTTTCAATGACAAATTATTATGCGATATTGAAGAAGTTGAAAGATCCATATGATCCACACTCACAATTAGAAGTTGTTTAGTTAATGGTCAAACTCTTCAACTTAAAGTTGAAATATGATGATCACTTGGCCTTTAGCCTCAGGGATTAGTCTCATCATGCATGATGTGGATGCCAATAGAGTTAATATGGACATTCCTTTCACAACATTTGTCAAATCCATCTATCCTACATTATCTCACTATCTTGAATCCCTGCAAGCTAGTGAACAATTCAAGGTCATTAATATTGACACCCTAGTGGAAAAGTTTTCCAAATGAGAGAAAACTTTCCCTTGAAGAAGTAGTGTTCCTTGCTCAGATTGGAAAGAATCAATGACATGATTCTCCCAAAAGAATAGGCAACATAAGAGGACATGGAATGAAGAATCACATAGGTATGGGGGTAAACATTATTGAGGAGAATGATATTAAACTCATCGCATTGTTGTGAGAGAGATGGACATGATACATCTACATGCAAAATCCCCAAGGATATAATCAAACAATACCACAAAGAAGATAAATGTAATACACCATATCCAACAAGAGGTAAATAACTTGAATCTTCACATTACATTGTTTCTCATTGCAATATCTGAGTAATTGAAGATTTGTTTCATACTTAACTTTCTTCTTGGAGAGATGCATGGTTGCTTGATACAAGTGCGAGCTACCATATGACCTTAAAAAAAGACTTATTTGAAGAGCTTAGTGACAATGTATATGTAGCAGTGTACTTTGTTGACAAATCAAGTCTCAAGCCCTCAAGACTTGGCACCATCATAATTAAGTTGCATGCATTTCTTGATTTTACTTTCCATGATGTACTCTACCTTCCATAATTGCGGAGAAATTTGTTGTCCCTTTTTCACATTCGCTAGCAAGGCCACTCTATTTATATTGTTGATGGAAATGTAATGATAAGGAAAGCATCTAACAACATAATTGACATGGCTAGAGTAGAGGAGGAAAATATTGTTGAAGTTGCAAGGAACATATGCTCATTCACAAAACTTTGCATGTCTTTCTTGGTACAAAAGGTACATTTCCATACATTTTTCTATGGAATGCAAGATTCGGACATCTTATTATCACAATATTTATTTTTTTTTAAAGAATGGTATTTCTGGATTTCCAACTACTCCAAATAAATTAAAACAATGTGGTGTTTGTAACCTAGGAAAACATAACAAACGACCATTTCATGATTCTACTTCCAAAGCATGTAAAAATTGCATTGATTTATTATGATTTGTGAGGACCTATGCATGTGCCTTCTACATATATGATGACTTTTATTGATGATTACACCAAGACGTGTTGGGTATACTTGTTGAAAAATAATCAAAAGAATTTGAAACTTTCAGGTAAATTCATGCATGAGTTGAAAATGATGCACAATCACATATTGGATCTCTTTGTAGTGGTAATGAAAATATTATACTTCTAATGGATTTGAAAAATATCCCAATTCCAACATGTGATTCAACATCAAACTATTATCCATACAATTCTCAACAACATCATGGTGTAGTTGAAAGAATGGATAGGATTATTTCAAATATTGTTCACTCCATGATGTTTTTCAAAAATGTAAAGTTTATGTTTTGGCTAATGTAGTTCTATGTGTAGTAAGTGTCAAAAATTAGTGTTCATCTCATGCTCTTAGAAATAAGACTCTTTATGAAATGTGGTATGACCACCTTCCTTTAGTGAGGCAAATCAAGATCTTTGGTCCCACATCTTGATTCGTAAGGAACAAAGAATAAATCTTGATGTAAGTAGTTATAAACACATATTCTTGGGGTATTCATATACCACCAAGGCGTATCACATTTATGGTGAGGTAAATAAGAGGTTTGTTTTGTTTAGAGATGCAATTTTTCTTGACTCTTCCAAAATTAACATTGTTGAATGGCAACTTGATCATTTGGATAGATTCAATCATGCAAAAACTTATCATGAATTTGATAATCAAATTCCATATTGTAAAGGAGGGTTCACTCTCTTGGATCAATCTACAAATCTCCTTATGAAGTATTAATTTTTCCCCCTCATGAGTTATGGCCAACTCTTCATATCAGGAAGACCCTTTAAGTGATGTGATTGAGAGGATTGGAAGGCCAAATATTGATGTCACCTCATCTCAATTAGCTAATAAACTTGGACCATTTAATAAGGTCCCCAAAATGGCTTACCAAAACACTTGAAAATATTCATCTCGAAGAGGTTGAAAAGATAGTGACTAGAGGTTCCACTACACAAGATGGAGGAGATGTATACAATTTTGATTTAGTTGATTATATGTATGTCTAATATGATTGTGAATTCAATTTTTCTACTAACTTTGAACCAACTTCTTTAAATAATATGCTTCTTATGATGAATGGGAAAAGTCAATCAAAAGGAGTATGATGCTCTCATAAAGAATGGAACATGGAAGTTGGTGGACCCTCCATTTGAAACCAAACCAATTGGTTGCAAGTGGGTTTATAAGAAAAAGTCATATGGATCACTTGAAAATAACAAATCAAGCCTCATGGAAAAAGGATTTTCACAAAATAAAATGTCAATTATGAAAAGACTTTTTGCCCCATAAAAAAGGGGTTGCCATTTAGACTCTCTTTGCCCTGACAGTTCATAATGGATGGAAAGTTCACCAAATTGATGTGAATATTGATTTCTTGAATGGATACTTGAAACAAAATATCCTCATGTCTTAATCAAACTTTTGTTATGAAGGGACAAGAATAGAAAGTATGCCAACTCGTCAAATCCTTATATGGACTAAAATAAGCACTTTTAGTCTAGTATGAACATGAAAACTATATTGAATCTATAAAGAAAGAGTTAAATAATGGATAATAGATAACAAATTTGGGACACCTTAACTACTACTTGGGAAGTGAAGTGACCCAATATCTAAGGCATATATTCTTCTTTAAAAGAAGTGTGATGGAGAATTGTTGAATAGGTTTGGCATGGATAAATTTAATCCTTTGTCTACTTCGATGGAAAAAAATTGAAACTCACTTCTAAAGAAGCGAATGAATTTGAGGATGTAAATAAGCATAGAAAACTTATGGGAAGTCTTATCTACTTGACCACTATCAGACTAATTCTTCATTTTTTGTTGGAATCATCTCCAGATTTATGCAAAAGCTTTGTGAAGGACATTGGCATGCTGCAAAAAGAGTTCTAAAGTACTTAAAACAAACTCAAGGCTTTGTACTCAAATATTAACAGGCAGATGACTTCAACTCGATTGAATATTATGATTCAGATTTTGATGGAGACAAGGAAAATGGATTGTCTACTTCAGGATATATTATGAATCTTGTATCAAGAGTTTCCTTCTATAGGTCACACAAATATTTAGCTCCAACAAATTCCACAACATAGGTGTAACAACCCCTGATTGATTTTCTATGTAAATAAAATAACACCAAGGTCATGGGACACATATTTCAAGCTAAATGGAGGGGAAATAATCCTAGTGGGTGCCAATTTCAGTTTATTTATGGCTAAGGAATTTGGTGAAGGTATTGGAAAAGGCAAAGTGGAAATAATTGACATTTTATTTATGAAAATAAAGGAAAATGGGAGAAACTGAAGGTCAAGAGACACATATTTGCATGTAAGGGAAATTAGAGGAAAAATGAAGCAAAATGAAGAAAATAGAGACCTTAATGATAAAAAGGCTTTTTGACAATCAGTTCATAGCCTTCTTTGACAGTTTTGGGTTGAGCTCTCTTTTATTCTTTCATTCTCTCATACTCTTGCACACTTAGAGAACTATTGGAGCACTCTAGTATTCACTTGGATTTGGATAAAGAAGGCAAAGGAAAGTAGGAAAGTGTAAGGGAACAGTTAGATCAGCAGCGACAACTGGATTGCGTAGCAGGTAACAAGTTGCATCTGTGATTTCCTTGTTGATTTTTGGATGCATGGTATATGCATGTGATTTTTTGGTTATGTGTTTTTCATTAGCATGGAGATTTGTCTAGATTTACAATGGCTTTAGCCTTGCCTTACCATTTTCTGGATAACCATGGTGTTGTGGGTTTTCCACTTGATTCTTTTATGATTGGTGCTCATAATTCCTTATGGTAGTGGGTTGGAACAAATGCTTTGGAAGCCTTGGAACAAATTGGGTTGAATTAATAGTCCCGGAGACTAGGTTGGGACAAAATCTTTGGAGCCCTTAGGGGGTTTAGTTATTAGTCCCTAAAGTTGTGTTGGACAAATTCTCTAGAGCCCTAGAAGGTTGTGGATTGAGTTACTAATTACTAAAGCCCAGGAAAACTTAGGTAGAGACCGATATGGTTGATGTTAGTAATGTTCGGTCGTGGAAGTGGGATCACTATGGATGAGGGCTGAGGTGGTTTGGCCTCTGGAAGCCGTAGTTTGGTTTTGTTTTGGTTTATCCCATGAGATCCCACATTGATGTTTGGAGTATGGTGCAGGGGTGATTGGCTGAAAGAGAGATTTGGTTCAACCCAATCTATGGTTGGGTGGTTCGTGGAAGTCCCTGACTTGGATGGTATTTTCATATCTTAATATGAGATATTTCGTTATTGTGATATATTTGTAGTATTATATTGGTGATATTATGGCTGAGTTGCCATGGTTTCTATGTTGGTTATTTCCTAGTTATATGATGGTTATATGATGTGTACTATCTATGGCTTTTTTCATGAATCATTTAGTTATTGATTGATTGATGAATGTATAGAATAATAAGTGTTGTTGCAACTATTTGGAGAGGGCATAGAGCCTTCTTAGTCATTATTAGATGAATCTCATACTCTTATGATCATATATGAATTCATGACCTATAACATTTATGTTTTCCATGTGTTTGATGAAATGTTTGTTATGGATTATGAATCTATGGGTCTAGTTCTTGTTCTAGTTTTGCATGATTAGCTTTTTCATTATGTTATTTATCATTCTGAGGAGTTACAAACAATTTTGGGCAGTGGTCTGGAGGTTGGACTGGAAAAGTGGCTCAAATCTCAGGACAACACCCTCTGAATTGGATATTTTGGGCTATAACTGCATGGAAGTAGCATCATATGTGTGATTGGAGCCCTATAACCACACCCTTGCCTTGTTGTGCATGCGCTTGGAGCAAAAGATGTGAGAAAAACAACCCTAGCACAAGGTTTGGTCGGCTGGGGTGGTCCTTTGATCCATAAGTGTCTTGTAGCCTTGCGTGATGTTTGTGAGAAATTAGTTATTGGCCCCACTTTCATAATTGAAGCTTGGAGGTCGTGTCATGTCACAGTAACTCTTTGTCTCATGTTTACCCTAACATGCCTTTGAATTGGGTGAGTGTGGGAGGAGGTGGTTATAGGGTGGTATCAGAGTGAGTTTCCATTCTCTTTAGGGGATATATGATACAACGAGGTGGTATTAGAGCTTCTAGGTTCACAAACTTGCACTAGATGGGCTAGATGAATGTTGTTATGCATGCATTGTCATGGTTATGATTATGCATTCATAGTAGGTCAGAAATGCAGCATGGTGGTCATTATGTAGTTTGTGCCATCATGATGTTATTGGTATGTTATGATGTTGATGTGTTGGCTGAGATGGAGCAGGAGATGCAGATTATCAGATCGAGGTTGTAGCACCAAACCTCGAGGTAAAAGCATATTGTCATATAGGTTTGTATGCTTGGCATGCATGTATGATGGTTAATGGTTATATAAGTGTTCTTCATTCTATTGTTGTTATGGTTACATGCATGATAGATGTTAGTTGATCAGTGTGGTCATATGCACATGCATCTTTTAGAAATGGATGATAGTTAACTTGCTATTATATGCATTGCAATCATATGCATGATAAGTATGGCCATTGCAGCTAAGATCTTGATATTATATGTATCGTGCTAATCTGGATTTTCCTTTGCATATGGTTATGGTTATGATATTCAGGTATGAGTCGATATAATTATGATATTGTGTTGTGCTAATCTGGACTGACTTGTGTAGATGTGATAGCCTCCTCTTAGATACATTGAGGTATGAGTTTTATTATGTGATCTATTTGGTTTATCTAACATGGTATGTTTGCGTGAAATAGAAGATCACGGATGAAGAGAAGAGTAGTGGACTATGGATTACATGACTCCCTTTACAAGCATGATGTGAAATTTACGAAATGGAAAAGTGGCATGTTTTCAAGTACAATGTATGAGAAATGACAATCAAGTTATTGCAAGTGTGGTTAAAATTAGTAGATCTTTGGAGATCCCATTTCCATAGTTAGACATTGGATATCAATCCATTACAGTTGTTGCCTCCTTCTACCTTAGCGTGGACCAAGGATAGTAAGGGGTTCATGTCTACAAGTTGTTTAAATGTTTGATTAATTTCATTATATGAGTATGTGTCTATAAGATTGCATGAAGGAATGATCTTGTTTTAAGATGGTTGTACTAACATAATATGTGTTGAGACAGTTGATATTTATTTGAGTGCAAGTGGGTGTGAGTTGTAGTATTATGATTAATGACTATGAGTTGATTATGACATGGTTATTAGTCTTGGTAAAGGATGATTTTACATTAATAGACATGATGTATTGATATTTGGAACATTTGACTTACATTTGTGAATAGTGGTAGGAAAACATACTTGGTATTAGCATGAAAAGCCTAAGAATTGATTTGCTTATATAACTAATAGTTGGATGATGTGATAGAACATAATAAAACTCAATTGTAGCAAGTAAAAAGGTAAAAGAAAGGGATTGAGTGACAATTCCTTTGGTTATGTTTGGAAACCACAATTCAAAATGAATGAGTGCTTTGCATGACTACAAGAAGTCTTCTTAACCTTGATTTTGTCAAACATAATGTGGATATGTCCTGCATTCATGAAAATGTATTTGACAGGTATAATAGTTGGTTTCGAGTTACGGTTGGATTCGTCAAGGAATTGGAGTCCCTTAAGAGATGATATATGTGTGTGTTCAATTACAAGGCAGAGTGTTTGGCACAATAAGGTAAGGTAACTAGTATGTTGTTATATTTGTTTATGCACTAACAGTTATGTGTTTATGGTAGTACGATGCAGGGGATTTCCTCTCAAAAGAGAATTCCATGAAATCTTGAAGAAGGATCGAGTTGAACTTTCCTTTAGAAGCATTGGGAACCTATGGGGTCAAGTCATGGTGTTTGTTGCTAGTTTTGTGTTTTTAGTATTTTGTGATTTGTTTGCATTTGACTTGTAGTTTTTATTGTGTTTAGTGCATGGCCATGCCACTTTGTTTGTGGTTTCATATTGCTATTGCTTTTTCATGGTTTTTTTCTTGTTTGTTTCTTATTCCTTCCTTTTATGTTTTGAGGGACTTGGAAATTGATTGGGGGAAGAGGAAAGTTAATGGAGCTCAGAGGGAACTGAATGAAATCCAACAGGTAATGTATGTCCCAGATGAATCCTGGTGCATGAATAAAAGGCAGTTGAAGGCAAGAATATGAAAACCCAGTTGGATTGGTTGGGTCCATTGGTGTAAATGGATGATGGAAGGACAATCATGAGAAAGGTAAAAGGAAAGGTAAAGTAAATGGATTTGAGGATTCAAATGCCTTGGCTATTTTGGGAACTGTTGTTCTCAATGTTGTGAATATTGTGCACAGATAAAGGGAGTTCTCTTAACCTTGATCTTATGATATCTGGTAATTATGTTGTGATTGAGATTTTGTTGATGTATATATATGTATACATGTATGCATGTATGTTGTTGTTTGATAGGGTCGTTAAGGATCATGATTTCTTTATGCTAATGTTTATATGTATATATGTATGTATGTATGTTGTTGTGTGGCAAGGTCACCAAGGGTCATAATTGTGGAGAAATGATTGTTTATGTAGGTGAATGGCATGAGGAGGTTCCTGGTTATGAGGAATCAATGGGAAGAGTAGCCCTGACAGATCTATGAGGTCAGTATCATGTGGATATGTTTTGATATTTTATGCTTATAATTATGCCTATGTTTATGCTATGCAGGCAACATTGAAGAACACATCAGTAGAATGAAAGCAGTATGATCTGCAACATGTTGGGAAGAGCATGGATAATGGAAAGACACTAGAAGTAGGGTTTCTTGGTAGAGACAGTGTGGTCCCCGAATGCGTAGTATGGTTTTTGTGTACATGTGGTGTTGTGTACATTTTATGCAGGAGGTGTTGTGTACATGTGATGTTGGGTACATGTTGTGTAGGTAGTGTTGTGTACATATTTCATTGTGTTCGTGTTCAGCAGGTGGCATTGTGTACATGTCGTGTTGTGTACATGTTGTACATGTTATGCAGGTGGTGTTGTGTACATGTTGTACATGTGGTGTTGTGTACATGTTGTGTAGGTGGTGACGTGTACATGTGGTGTTGTGCACACATTGTGCATGTGGTGTGGTGTACATGTTGTATATGTGGTGTTGTGTACATGTGGTGTTGTATACATGTTGTACATGTGGTGTTGTGTACATGTTGTACATGTGGTGTTGTGTACATGTCATACATATTGTGTTGTGTACATGTCGTACTATGTTACGTGTATTGTGTAGTCATTGTATTGTGGCATGTGTATTTGTTGTGTTGTACTTTGTGTACGTGTATGTATTGTGTTGTACATCGGGTGTAGGTTTAGATGTTGTGTTGTACACCAAGTGTAGGTGTATGTATTGTTTGGTACACCGGGTGTAGGTGTATGTGTTGTGATGTACATTGTGTGTATGTGTACGTGATTGAAGAGAAGAGAAGGCACTCGGTGCTTATTGGTTGTGGAAATTGATCCAATGTGTGTATGGAAAGGATAAAGAACAAAGACAAAAGTAAATAATTATTCAAAGGATAAGTATTAGTATTTTATTTCAGTTTTTATTATGCATATGATCTATGATTTTGATTTATGATGGTTGTGTTTTGAGCTAATTAGATGTGATATGTTTATACATGATGATTTGGTCAAACAACTAGTTGACTTGTTGTGAGAGGATGTAAACAAAATTGCAGGAAAGCATCAAAACGCCAAGTTTTGGTGGTTGAAACTAACTACAAGAATTAGTAGCAACAATGAAAAGGAATTGGAATAGAAAGCAGTACGTTGGTAAAGTATTCAAGAGCAGGGCCATTATGGGACACTCGCACCCAATAATGTCCATTGATTTCCATGAGTATGCTATGACTGCTATGATGGATTTGAGGTAGGGATATGCTTGGTGTTTGGACCTTCTAATGCAAGGAAACCCTCTCAAGGGATGGATCAGTCAGAAAGGGGATGTCAAGGAACTTGGAATGTGTGTGACTGCACGGAAGGGCATGACCGAATTTCTCGAGGGACTATGTAGCAGAAGGGAATGTCGAGAAATACATTGGTTTTGGTCATTATCATTACCAAATGTAATCAGAAACACATTGTTCACTCGAACAATGAGCTAGTAATTATTCCTTGAGGGAACAAGTAGTACAAGGATTGTAGCATTGAACATTGGATGCAAGTTTGACTTTGACAGTGGATTTTGGACTTTGTGGGAAGGAGGCGAATCTTGGTATTACTTAGAGGGTGGAGGTGTGAGCCTTTGGATTCCCTAGTTTCAAATGCAGGTATCGTATCCTTTTATTTATTAGTTAGAGCAAATGTGCATATGTATATATGTGTCTTTTATTTTGAATACTGTATCGAGCTAGATTTATAGAGCTCCATAGAAAATATGATTATTTGTTGGTTGAAGCAAATGTGTATATGTAGTAGAGATTGTAAATACCGTAATCAGTTGTGTTATGAATCTCCATTAAACGATATGATTGTCATGTTTTCAGCAGGACGTCATTGTAAATACCACATTGAGTTGGCTTATAAAGCTCCATAGGCAGCATGTTTTTTTTCAGCGGTTTGTTGGTCATAGGTGTCATGGAACACCGAGGACGATGTTCCCCCAAGGGGGAGGGGTTTGTAACAACCTCTGGTTGATTTTTTATGTAAATAAAATAATACCAAGGTCATGGGACACGTATTCCAAGTTGAATGGTGGGAAAAACATCCTAGTAGGTGTCACTTTCAATTTATTTATGGCTGAGGAAATTGGCAAAGGCAAAGTGGTAATAATTGGCATTTTATTTATGAAAATAAAGGAAAATAGTAGAAAAGGAAGGTGAAGAAACATAGATTGCATATAAGGGAAATTAGAGGGAAATGAAGAAAATAGAGGCCTCAATGATAAAAAGGCTTATGAGGTTCAGTTCATATCCTTTTTTGATAGTTTTAGGTTGAGCTCTCCTCTATTCTCTCATTCTATCATACTCTTGCATACTTAGAGCATGCTTGGAGAACTCTAGTATTCACTTGGATTTGGCGAAAGAAGGCAAAGGAAAGCAGGAAAGTGCAAGGGAACAATTGGATCAGTAGCTATAGTTGGATGACTTGGAAGGTAACAAGTTTCATTTGTGATTCCCTTGTTTATTTCTGGATGCATGGTATATGGATGTGATTTCCTAGTTATGCGCTTTAATTGGCATGAATATTTTCCTAGATTGATAGGGGTTTTTAGCCTTGCCTTTCCATTTTATGGATAGCCACGATGTTGTACGTTTTTCACATGATTTTTATTTATTTATTTGTTTCTTAATTTATTTTTATTTTATTTTTATTTTTATTTTATTTATTTTTATTTTATTTTTTATTTATTTTTTTAGTTTTTTTGGGGCTAACAATTCCTTATGGTTATGGGTTTGAACAAATGCTCTGGAAGCCCCAGAACAACTTGGCTTTAGTTCCTAGTCTTGAAGCCTAGGTTGGGACAAACGCATTAGAGCCCATGGCAGGTTGAGATACTAGTTCCTGGAGTCAAATTGGACAAATGCTCTGAAGCGCTAGAAGGTTGTGGGTTGAGTTACTAGTTCTCGAAGCATTGGATAGCTTGGGTAGAGACCGATTTGGTTGATGTTAGTGATGTTCAACCGTGAGGGTGGAATCACTTTGGATGAGGGTTGAGGTGGTTTGGCCTTTGGAAGCCCTAGTTTGGATTTGTTTTGGTTTATTCCATGAGATCTCACATTCACATGCAAAATATGGCATGGGGATGATTGCTTGAAAGTGATATTTGGTTTAGCCCAATCTATGGTCAAGTGGTACATGGAAGTCACTGGCTTGGTTGGTTTCATATGTTAATATGAGATATTTTCTTATTGTGATCTATTTGTAGTATTATATTGGTGATATTATGGTTGAGTTTCCATGGTTCCTATGATAGTTATTTCTTGGTTATATGTTGGTTATATGATGTGTACCATTTATGACAATTATCATGAATCATTTATTTATTGATTGATTGATGAATGTATGGGCTAATAAGTGTTATAGCTATGTGGAGAGGGAATAGAGCCTTCTTGGTCATTCTCAGATTAATCTCACATTCTTATCATTAGATGTGCATTCATGACCTATAACTCTTATGTTTGCCATGTGTTTCTGTTATGGATTAGGCATCTATGGGTCTAGTTCTTATTCCAATTTTACATGATTAGCTTTGTCATTATATTATTTGTCTGAGGAGTTACATGCGATTTTGGGAAATGGTCTAGAGGTTGGCTTGAAAAAGTGGCTCAGATCTCAAAACCACACCCTTTGAATTGGAAATTTTGGGCTATAACCACATGGAAGTAGTCTCATGCATGAGGTTTGGGCCCTATAGCTACACCCTTTCCTTTTTGTGCATGTGATTGGGGCTTAAGATGTGAGAAAAACAACCCCAGCTCAAGGTTTGTTCACTTGGGGTGGTCCTTTGGTCCCTAAATGTCCAGTAGCCCTGAGTGATGTTTGTGAGAATTAATTTGATCTGATATTCACCCTATGAGTGACATCAGTTGAAGATTTATTAAACAAGGTATTACAGACTCATGTGCTAGTGTGTGTTCTGTGTTGTTTAAGCAACGGATCAATCAGATTGCCAAAACATAGACATTTAAATGGAAAGACAGTAAAGAAATACAATAAGAAAACACAAAGACACAAGAATTTTAATAAGGAGTTCATTCTATTCTTCAGGGCTACATCTCTGGTCCAGCTTTTGGTGGTGGCCTTGTTTTATTGTGCCTTTAGGCAGAGAATTACAATACAGGGACTCAATCTCAGTTCTCGTGAAGCAGGTTTTGCTTGGTGGGGTGGTTCTTGGATTCCCCAAGCCACTAGAGTACACAGACTCTTCTTCTTCCTACCAGCTTTGTGACCTTGTGGTCTATAGTGGAAAGAGCCAAATGTGGTGCTTAGTCCAGAAAGATTCCTCTATGGGATGGCTTGAATCTCTCAAGCTCTCTGGTGCTCGATGTTGCTGTTGATTATCTCGTCCCTCTGTCTCTTTCTGCTTTTTCTTTACTGCCTTATTCTCTAGTTTATGTCTCTAATTGTTCAGTCCTCCTCTTGGGGTTCACTCTGACTAATTAAAAAAAAATTGTGTATTATGTCTCTATTCATGGCTTTGAAGCCATTCGAACTCATGCTTGTTCGGTTCCTCTTCCACCTTTGTTGATTTACCTTTTGCAACTATGCTTGGATTTCCCTATTCCGTGTCATCATCAATGCTTAGGGAGTGGCCACATGTCCTCCTCTAAATAGCGCCAGCTTGCTTTGTCAGTTCGTTTCTTCATTTACGTCGTGGATGCATTCTTCCTCCATCGTGGTGGTCAAACGGATTCCAAATCCTTTTAAAATGCAGCATGTTCCTTCGTCGATTCTGCTTCCCCCATCGGGCACGATCTCAACCATCCGATCTGGGTCCCCCAGATCCAACGTCATACGCACGTTCTACATGGTTGACTTGCTTGACCGATAGCACATGATTAACGTTGGTTTTCTCTCACCTCCGCTTGCCACGCGTCGATTGATGTATGGGATCGCTCCAATTTCTTCAGAACCACTTACCGTTTGAGGGCACCCCGATCAATACTGCCATTTTTTTGGAGCGCGGGTCCCACCTTGTCCTTTAGCACTTTTTCTTCACTTTTCGCCTGCGGTTCTCTGGCTCCTGACATGACCAAGTGCTCGAGGCTCCTCCATTTTGGCCCTGTTCACCCAGTGATGCACGATTAACGCTAAGCACTAATCGTGCATCAAAATGCACCTCCTTTTCCCGATCTGGGGCTCCTAGGGGCTACTTTGACCTCTTGTGCAGTCTCTATGGGCCTCGGTCAGCGTCCTTTGACCGAGGTCCTCGTCGTTCCACACTGGCTACCATTGCCACTAGTTCAGGGGTATTTTTGTTTGCGGTTTCTGAATTCTTAGAGATTTGTCCCGACCTGATACAATCATGGTTCTTTGATATTCTTTTATGGATCCAATTCAGATCATGACCTTCCCACTGAAAAAAGCTTTTAGACCACCAAAAGTTGGTTTTCAAGCATCGACTAAGTGAGCGTATTGCTTTCTCAGTTGTCCAATCTCAATCCACTTCACACTGCTCGGCTTTTGAACCTCTGAGCCCAATCCTAAGGTATTCCACATCTCCCTTGCGCGTCGTCCTTACCTTCCTATCCAGCACTATGTCTTCCTACAATTCATTAAGATATTCAGGTAGCAGGTCATCAACAAAAAGCAATTGACTCTGCTCTTCAGGGTCCTCAATCATTGAAGGTTCAAACAACCTCAAACAATCTGCATTTACGACTGAGTAGATGTGCATGTAAGCTGGTAGATCAACGCGAAAATCATTTTCACCAATCTTCTCAAGTATCCTGAAGGGTCCATACCTGATAGGTTTTAGCTTTTTACCTTCACCTTGCATCTTGTCCTTGTTGATATATAGCCAGACTTGGTCTCCAACTTGAAAACTATGCTCCATCCGATGCTTATCATGCCTAGCCTTGTACTAGGCCTGGCTCTTTTCCAGCTATTCCTGTACTGCCTAGTCGATCTCCTGGATCTGTTCAATGAACCCAGTTGCCTTGTCCACATCGATGTGTCTATCAACCATGGCATCTTTACCAAAGACAAAATCCAAAGGAGACCTTGGTGTGAAACCGAAACAGGTCCCAAAAGGAGATCTCTATGTAGAAGAGTGTTTGGCTCTATTGTAAGCATGTTGAACATAACACAAGTGTTCATCCCAAAGTTTAGGATGTTTGCTGCAATATCCTCTTAGTAATTGGATCATTGTCCTGTTAACTACTTCTATCTAGTCATTTATTTGTGGATGAAAAGTTGTGCTTTTCTTTAATTTTGTGTCCATCAGTTCCCATAGACTTGACAAAAACTTCCCCACAAATCAGGTGTCTCAATCAGATATAATGGAAGTGGGCAATCCAAAATGAACCCATACATGTTCAAAGAACTATTTTGCAATTTGTTCAGCTGTAATTTGTTTACTACAAGGTATCAAAATACACATTTTGCTGAACCTATCCACAACAACATATAGATAATCATTACCTTTCCTAGATTTAGGCAATCCTCCAGCAAAATCCATTGAAACACTTTCTCCAAGGGTGAGAAGCAACTGGCAATGGAGTGTACAAACCTAGTTTTCTATTGCTAGGCTTGATTTTGGCACACATGGCACACCCTCTTACATATCTAGAAACCGTCTCATTCATTTTCAGCCAATAGCAGAACCTTTGTAGTTGTGCAATTGTTTTACTTACTCCAAAGTGACCTGATATCAGAGAAGTGTGTACTTCCCTAATTATATTTACCCTCTCAGTTTGTGGAATGCAGAGTTTCCCACAATGGTATAAGAGTCAGTCTTTCACATGATAGTCCAATTCTTCTACTCTTTTGCCATGACTCAAAGTTTCATATACATCTTTAAAGTCCATATCCTGAGCATATTGTTATATGTAGCTTTCATGTAGCACAGAATTATGCTTAAGTATGGTAGATGCATTTATAATGGGTCTAGATAACATGTCTGCAACCTTGTTATGTATGCCCCTTTTATATCTGATGACTAAATGAAACTGTTGTAGAAAACCCATCGATATGTAATGTCTTGATTGTTGCAACTTAGTTTGGCAGTGTAGGTATTGAAGTGGTTAATGATCAGTATGTATTACTGCCTCTTTTCCCATTAAGTAATGTTTCCACTTTTTCTCACTCTAAACTAATGCATACAGTTCTTTATCATATGTATGATAGTTAACTACTGGAGCATTAAAAGTCTCAGAATGATAACATATGGGTTTACTGTGTTGTGTCAACATTGCTCCCATGGCATAGTCACTAGCATAAATTTGGATCTCAAATGGTCTTTGTAGGTCTGGAAGTGCTAATACAGGTGTTCTACTTATCTTTTTTTTCAAGGTGTTGAAGGCTTTCTGATGTTTGCCTCCCCACTGAAACACCTTATTCAATCTTGTTAAAGCATGTAAGGGATCTGCAATTGAGGAAAAGTTAGAAATGAACTTCCTCCAATATTGTGTTGCTCCTAAGAAGCTTCTCACTTCTGTAGCAGACTTGGATTTAGGTTAGTTTACAATGACTTCCACTTTAGAGGTATCTATTTTCAATTCACCCCCCCCCCCTACTATATGACCCAAGTAGTTTAGAGATGTTTTTCCAAATTCACATTTTGAGAGTTTAACATAAAGTTTTTCTCTTTTCAAAACATCTAATGCCTGCTTAACATGCTTTAAATGATCTTCCCACATTTTACTAAAAATCAGAATGTCATCTAGATACACAATAACAAAATGATCAAGAAAAGGTTTGAGTACATCATTCATTAATCTCATGAAAGTAGCAGGAGCATTAGTTAAGCCAAAGGGCATAACTAGCCATTCATACAATCCCTACTTTATTTTGAAAGCAGTCTTCCATGCATCTTGCTCTGCAACTCTGACCTGATGGTATCCACTATGAAAATCCAACTTGGTGAAATAAATAGCTTCTTTTAATTGATCTAAAAGATCATCTATGCGAGGAAGGGGATAACGATTTTTTATTGTTATCTTATTCAGTGCTCGGTAGTCAATACACATTCTCCATGAGCCATCCTTCTTTCTCACCAAAACGATTGGTGACCCACATGGTGATGTGATAGACCTGATGAACCCTTTCTCGAGCAACTCCTGCACCTGCTTCTTGATTTCAACATTCTCTAAAGCAGAAAACATGTACATCCCAATGTTAGGCAATGGAACATCTTGCTGCAAAATAATATCATGTACTATTCCCTTTTTAGGTGGCAAACCTTTAGGTTCTTGAAACAAGACATCATATTCTGAAACAACCTTTTCCATATCAGCTTGTTGATCAGCATTACAACCCTCAAATACATTGGTTTTGTCAGGTTTCTTTTCCTTTACAACCATTAGTAAGAACTGTTTGCATAAATTTATCATTCTTTTCATCTGTCCTGAGTTTATGAGAGTATAATTATTCTTGAGCTTATGAGATCTTACAAAGTATTCGATTCCATCTTTAACAGGTAGATACTTGTTCTCAGCTCTATAGAAAATAGCCTTTCTATCATACAAGTAAGGGCTTCCTAAAACAATTCCACATATATCCAAAGGAATTATGTCTAACTCCACCTCATCTACAAATGTTGACCCAAAATAAAACTTGAGTTTGCACTGTCTAGTCACTTGTAGTTGTGCTTTATCATTCAACCATCCTAATGGGTATGGCTTCTTATGAGGTGTAGTTGCTAATCCCAATTTCTTTACAATTGCTTCAGAAATTAGATTTACTTGTGAGCCACTATCAAACAAAGTATCAATCTTTTGATTTTTGGAAATAACTTGAATATAGAAAAGCTCATGTCTTTTTCTCTCATGTTCTACATCAATAACAAATTGAGCAAAATTACTAGTAGATGCTTCAGAATTCTTACCTTTTATACCTGTGGCTGCAATGATTTTTTCATCTCCCAAGTCTGACCCCAAATCTTTCTGAATAGTTGCAGCAATCTTCTTCTTCTTGCCCTCGAACTTCTTAGGTCTCAGCTCTGGATGCAGAATCTAGCAGTGCTCATCATCATGCCCCTCCTTTTTACAGCGAGTGCATGAAGCTTTGCCTTTCTATGAAGTGTTAGCCTTCCTTGCTTTCCACTTCTGCTTTCTTTTCTCCTTGCTCTTGCTTATTGTGGGTTGGGATGGTCCCCCAACTTCTGGATTTCCATTCTTTCCTCTAGCTTCTAGATGAGTAGCTTGGACAGATAACTCATCTATACTAGTGGGATTAAACATGAGGATGGTATACCTCATGTAGCTGTGTAGACAATCAATGTACTTCAAAAGAGTCTCTAGTGAGTCTAATGAGATACCCAACATCAATGCTCTCTTTCTGAACTCTTGAGTATACCCTTGCACACTTTGCCCTTTCAACTGCTAAAGAGTTTGCCAACTCATCATGGCTTGTTGCATGTAGGCCAATGGATAGAATTGATTTTTGATTGCAACAACAAATTCACTCCAGACAGAGATGGTATTACCATGTCTTTTCATATCAGCTTGGGTTCTGCCTTCCCACCAAACCAAGGCAATGCCTCCTAGGTGTAGGCTTTCCAATTGAATCTTACTCTTGTTTGAGTCTATGTTCTGTACCCTGTAATACACATCAATTTGTCTAATCCAATTGTCCAACTTTTTAGAATTTATCTCTCCATCATATATAGGAAAATCAAATTTAACATCTAGTTTAATCAAAGATGCTTTCTTATTATGCACAGGGCTATTAGGAGGTGTGAAAAAGCTTTCCTCTTTCCCCTTTCCCTTTGAGTGGTCATGGGAATGAGACTCATCTTCTTCTTTATCTTGTTTAGAACCTAATGAATCTTCATCCTTGTGCGTTCTAAAGTCCCTATACATTTCTTCTACCATAGACTTTATATCTAGGAAACTCTCTATGAATTAAGGGTTTGGCCCCATAGAACCTTCCTCTGACATTGTCTTCCGAAAATAGACTCTCCCAATTTTAGGATTAGTTTCCACCAACTCTCCTTCTCCTAATTTGAGCTTTGATCTAGTGAGCATTCACAACTAAACCAACACAAGCTTGACTAACCTTACAGCCTAAAGCTCTGATACCACTTGATCTGATAATCACCCTATGAGTGACATCAGTTGAAGATTTATTAAACAAGGTATTACAGACTCCTGTGTTGATGTGTGTTTTGTGTTGTTTAAGCAATGGATTGATCAGATTGCCAACACACAAACATTTAAATGGAAATATAGTAGAAAATACAGTAAGCAAACACAAATATGCAAGAATTTTAATAAGGATTTCACCCTATTCTCCAGGGCTACATCTCTGGTCCAGCTTTCAAGTGGTGGCCTTGTTTTATTGTGCCTTTAGGTAGAGAATTACAATACAGGGACTCAATGTGAGTTCTCCTGAAGCAGGTTTTGCTTGGCATGGTGGTTCTTGGTTTCCCTAAGCCACTGGAGTACATAGACTCTTCTTCTTCCTACCAGCTCTGTGACCTTCTAGTTTATAGTGGAAAGAGCCAAATGTGGTGCTTAGTCTGGACAGATTCCTCTATGGGATGGCTTGAATCTCTCAAGCTCTCTGGTGCTCAATGCTGTCGCTTATCAACTCAGCCCTCTGTCTCTTTCTACTTTTTCTTTACTGCCTTCTTCTCTGTTTTTTGTCTCACAATGTTCAGTCCCCCTCTCGGGGTTCACTCTGACTAATTCAAAAAAAATTGTGTATTATGTCTCTTTTCATGGCTTTGAAGCCATTCGAACTCATGCATGTTTGGTTCCTCTTCCACCACTATCAATTCACCTTCTACAGTTGCGCTTGGAGTTCCCTATTTGGAATCATCATGAATGCTCAGGGAGTGGCCACATGTCCTCCTCTAAACACCGCCAGCCTGCTTCGTTGGTTTTTTTCTTTAGTTACGTCATGGATGCATTCTTCCTCCATCGTGGTGGTCAAATGGATTCCAAATCCTTATAAAATGCAACGTGTTCCTTCGTCGATTGTGCTTCTTCCATCGGGCGTGATCTCAGATCCGATCTGGGTCCCCCAAATCCAACATCATACGCATGTTCCACGCGGTTGACTTGCTTGAGCGATAGCATGCGATCAATGGCGGTTTTCTCTCACCTCCGCTTGCCACGCATCGATTGATGTATGGGATCACTCCAATTTCTTCAGAACTACTTACCGTTTGAGGGCACCCTAATCAATACCACCAGTTTTTCAGAGTGCAGGTCCTGCCTTGTCCTTTAGTGCTTTTTTTTCACTTTTCGCCCGCAGCTCTCCGGCTCTCGACGCGACGGAGTGCTCAAGGCTCCTCCATTTTGGCCCTGTTCGCTCAGCAATGCACTAATCATGCATCAAAATCCCCCTCCTTTTCCTAATCCGAGGCTCCATAGGGCTACTTTGACCTCCTGCACAGTCTCCATGGGCCTTGGTTAGCCTGCTTTGACTGAGGTCCTTGTCGTTCCACGATGGCTGCCATTCCACTGGTTCAAGGGTGTTTTTTATCGCGGTTTCTGAATTCTTAGAGATTTGTGCAGTCTTTTATGGATCCAATTCAAACAATCAGTTATCAGCCGCACTTTCATAACTGAAGCGAATGAATTTGAGGATGTAAATAAGTATAGAAAACTTATGGGAAGTCTTATCTACTTGACCACTATCAGACTAATTCTTCATTTTTTGTTGGAATCATCTCCAGATTTATGCAAAAGCTTTGTGAAGGACATTGGCATGCTGCAAAAAGAGTTCTAAAGTACTTGAAACAAACTCAAGGCTTTGTACTCAAATATTAACAGGCAGATGACTTCAACTCGATTGAATATTATGATTCAGATTTTGATGGAGATAAGGAAAATGGATTGTCTACTTCAGGATATATTATGAATCTTGTATCAAGAGTTTTCTTCTATAGGTCACACAAATATTTAGCTCCAACAAATTCCACAACATAGGTGTAACAACCCCTGATTGATTTTCTATGTAAATAAAATAACACCAAGGTCATGGGACACATATTTCAAGCTAAATGGCGGGGAAATAATCCTAGTGGGTGCCACTTTCAGTTTATTTATGGCTAAGGAATTTGGTGAAGGCATTGGAAAAGGCAAAGTGGAAATAATTGACATTTTATTTATGAAAATAAAGGAAAATGGGAGAAACTGAAGGTGAAGAGACACATATTTGCATGTAAGGGAAATTAGAGGAAAAATGAAGCAAAATGAAGAAAATAGAGACCTTAATGATAAAAAGGCTTTTTGACGATCAGTTCATAGCCTTTTTTGACAGTTTTGGGTTGAGGTCTCTTTTATTCTTTCATTCTCTCATACTCTTGCACACTTAGAGAACTATTGGAGCACTCTAGTATTCACTTGGATTTGGATAAAGAAGGCAAAGGAAAGTAGGAAAGTGTAAGGGAACAGTTAGATCAGCAGCGACAACTAGATTGCATAGCAGGTAACAAGTTGCATGTGTGATTTCCTTGTTGATTTCTGGATGCATGGTATATGCATGTGATTTTTTGGTTATGTGTTTTTCATTAGCATGGAGATTTGTCTAGATTTAATTTGGCTTTAGCCTTGCCTTACCATTTTCTGGATAACCATGGTGTTGTGGGTTTTCCACTTGATTCTTTTATGATTGGTGCTCATAATTCCTTATGATAGTGGGTTGGAACAAATGCTGTAGAAGCCTTGGAACAAATTGGGATGAATTAATAGTCCCAGAGACTAGGTTGGGACAAAATCTTTGGAGCCCTTAGTGGGTTGAGTTATTAGTCCCTAAAGTTGTGTTGGACAAATTCTCTAGAGCCCTGGAAGGTTGTGGGTTGAGTTACTAATTACTAAAGCCCAAGACAACTTAGGTAGAGACCGATATGGTTGATGTTAGTAATGTTCGGTCGCGGAAGTGGGATCACTATGGATGAGGGCTGAGGTGGTTTGGCCTCTGGAAGCCGTAGTTTGGTTTTGTTTTGGTTTATCCCATGAGATCCCACATTGATGTTTGGAGTATGGTGCAGGGGTGATTGGCTGAAAGAGAGATTTGGTTCAACCCAATCTATGGTTGGGTGGTTCGTGGAAGTCCCTGACCTAGATGGTATTTTCATATGTTAATATGAGATATTCTGTTATTGTGATTTATTTGTAGTATTATATTGGTGATATTATGGTTGAGTTGCCATGGTTTCTATGTTGGTTATTTCCTAGTTATATGATGGTTATATGATGTGTACTATCTATGGCTCTTTTCATGAGTCATTTAGTTATTGATTGATTGATGAATGTATAGAATAATAAGTGTTGTTGCAACTATTTGGAGAGGGCATAGAGCCTTCTTAGTCATTATTAGATGAATCTCATACTCTTATGATCATATATGAATTCATGACCTATAACATTTATGTTTTCCATGTGTTTGATGAAATGTTTGTTATGGATTATGAATCTATGGGTCTAGTTCTTGTTCTAGTTTTGCATGATTAGCTTTTTCATTATGTTATTTATCATTCTGAGGAGTTACAAACAATTTTGTGCAGTGGTATGGAGGTTGGACTGGAAAAGTGGCTCGAATCTCAGGACTACACCCTCTGAATTGGATATTTTGGGCTATAACTGCATGGAAGTAGCATCATGTGTGTGATTAGATCCCTATAACCACACCCTTGCCTTGTTGTGCATGCGCTTGGAGCTAAAGATGTAAGAAAAACAACCCTAGCACAAGGTTTGGTCACCTAGGGTGGTCCTTTGATCCATAAGTGTCTTGTAGCCTTGCGTGATGTTTGTGAGAAGTTAGTTATTGGCCCCACTTTCATAATTGAAGCTTGGAGGTCGTGTCATGTCACAGTAACTCTTTGTCTCATGTTTACCCTAACATGCCTTTGAATTGGGTGAGTGTGGGAGGAGGTGGTTATAGGGTGGTATCAGAGTGAGTTTCCATTCTCTTTAGGGGATATATGATACAACAAGGTGGTATTAGAGCTTCTAGGTTCACACGCTTGCACTAGATGGGCTGGATGAATGTTGTTATGCATGCATTGTCATGGTTATGATTATGCATGCATAATAGGTCAGAAATGCAACATGGTGGTCATTATGTAGTTTGTGCCATCATGATGTTATTGGTATGTTATGATGTTGATGTGTTGGCTGAGATGGAGCGGGAGATGCAGATTATTAGATCGAGGTTGCAGCACCAGGCCTCGAGGTAAAAGCATATCGTCATATAGGTTTGTATGCTTGGCATGCATGTATGATGGTTAATGGTTATATAAGTGTTCTTCATTCTATTGTTGTTATGGTTACATGCATGATAGATGTTAGTTAATCAGTGTGGTCATATGCACATGCATATTTTAGAAATGGATGATAGTTAACTTGCTATTATATGCATTGCAATCATATGCATGATAAGTATGGCCATTCCAGCTAAGATCCTTATATTATATGTATCATGCTAATCTGGATTTTCCTGTGCATACGGTTATGGTTATGATATTCAGGTATGAGTCAATATAATTATGATATTGTGTTGTGCTAATCTGGACTGACTTGTGTAGATGTGATAGCCTCCTCTTAGATACATTGAGGTATGAGTTTTATTATGTCATCTATTTGGTTTATCTAACATGGTATGTTTGCATGAAATAGAATATCATGGATGAAGAGAAGAGTAGTGGACTATGGTTTACATGAATCCCTTTACAAGCATGATGTGAAATTTATGAAATGGAAAAGCGGCATGTTTTCAAGTACAATGTATGAGAAATGACAATCAAGTTTTTGAAAGTGTGGTTAAAATTAGTAGATCTTTGGAGATCCCATTTCCATAGTTAGACATTGGATATCAATCCATTACAGTTGTTTCCTCCTTCTACCTTAGTGTGGACCAAGGATAGTAAGGGGTTCATGTCTACAAGTTGTTTAAATGTTTGATTAATTGCATGATATGAGTATGTGTCTATAATATTGCATGAAGGAATGATCTTGTTTTAAGATGGTTGTAATAACATAATATGTGTTGAGACAGTTGATATGCATTTGAGTGCAAGTGGGTGTGAGTTGTAGTATTATGATTAATGACTATGAGTTGATTATGACATGGTTATTAGTCTTGGTAAAGGATGATTTTACATTAATAGACATGATGTATTGATATTTGGAACATCTGACTTACATTTGTGAATAGTGGTAGGAAAACATGCTTGGTATTAGCATGAAAAGCCTAAGAATTGATTTGTTTATATAACTAATAGTTGGATGATGTGATAGAACATAATAAAACTCAATTGTAGCAAGTAAAAAGGTAAAAGAAAGGGATTGGGTGACAATTCCTTTGGTTATGTTTGGAAACCACAATTCAAAATGAATGAGTGCTTTGCATGACTACAAGAAGTCTTCTTAACCTTGATTTTGTCAAACATAATGTGGATATGTCCTGCATTCATCAAAATGTATTTGACAGGTATAATAGTTGGTTTCAAGTTATGGTTGGATTCGTCAAGGAATTGGAGTCCCTTAAGAGATGATATATGTGTGTGTTCAATTACAAGGCAGAATGTTTGGCACAATAAGGTAAGGTAACTAGTATGTTGTTATATTTGTGTATGCACTAACAATTATGTTTTTATGGTAGTACGATGCAGGGGATTTCCTCTCAAAAGAGACTTCCATGAAATCTTGAAGAAGGATTGAGTTGAACTTTCCCTTAGAAGCATTGGGAACCTATGGGGTTAAGTCATGGTGTTTGTTGCTAGTTTTGTGTTTTCAGTATTTTGTGATTTGTTTGCATTTGACTTGTAGTTTTTATTGTGTTTAGTGCATGGCCATGCCACTTTGTTCGTGGTGTCATATTGCTATTGCTTTTTCATGGTTTTTTTCTTGTTTGTTTCTTATTCCTACCTTTTATGTTTTGAGGGACTTGGAAATTGATTGGGGGAAGAGGAAAGTTAATGGAGCTCAGAGGGAACTGAATGAAATCCAATAGGTAATGTAAGTCCCAGATGAATCCTGGTGCATGAATAAAAGGCAGTTGAAGGCAAGAATATGAAAACTAGCTGGATTGGTTGGGTCCATTGGTGTAAATGGATGATGGTAGGACAATCATGAGAAAGGTAAAAGGAAAGGTAAAGTAAATGGATTTGAGGATTCAAATGCCTTGGCTATTTTGGGAACTGTTGTTCTCAATGTTGTGAATGTTGTGCACAGATAAAGGGAGTTCTCTTAACCGTGATCTTATGATATCTAGTAATTATGTTGTGATTGAGATTTTGTTGATGTCGATATATGTATACATGTATGCATGTATGTTTTTGTTTGATAGGGTCGTTAGGGATAATGATTTCTTTATGCTAATGTTTATATGTATATATGTATGTATGTATGTATGTTGTTGTGTGGCAAGGTCACCAAGGACCATGATTGTGGAGAAATGATTGTTTATGTAGGTGAATGGCATGAGGAAGTTCCTGGTTATGAGGAATCAATGGGAAGAGTAGCCCTGACAGATCTATGAGGTCAGTATCATGTGTATATGTTTTGATATTTTATGCTTATAATTATGCCTATGTTTATGCTATGCAGGCAACATTGAAGAACACATCAGTAGAATGAAAGCAGTATGATCTGCAACATGTTGGGAAGAGCATGGATAATGGAAAGACACTAGAAGAAAGGTTGCTTGGTAGAGACAGTGTAGTCCCTGGATGTGTAGTATGGTTTTTGTGTACATGTGGTGTTGTGTACATTTTATGGAGGTGGTGTTGTGTACATGTGATGTTGGGTACATGTTGTGCAGGTAGTGTTGTGTACATATTGCATTGTGTACGTGTTCAGCAAGTGGCATTGTGTACATGTCGTGTTGTGTACATGTTATGCAGGTGGTGTTGTGTACATGTTGTACATGTGGTGTTGTGTACATGTTGTGTAGGTGGTGATATGTACATGTGGTTTTGTGTACATGTTGTGCAAGTGGTGTTGTGTACATGTTGTGCATGTGGTGTGGTGTACATGTGGTGTGGTGTACATGTTATATATGTGGTGTTGTGTACATGTGGTGTTGTATACATGTTGTACATGTGGTGTTATGTACATGTTGTACATGTGCTGTTGTGCACATGTCATACATATTCTGTTCTGTACATGTCGTACTATGTTACGTGTATTGTGTAGTCATTGTATCGTGGCATGTGTATTTGTTGTGTTGTACTTTGTGTACGTGTATGTATGGTGTTGTACATCGGGTGAAGGTTTAGGTGTCGTGTTGTACACCAAGTGTAGGTGTATGTATTTTGTGGTACATCGGGTGTAGGTGTATGTGTTGTGATGTACATTGTGTGTATGTGTACGTGATTGAAGAGAAGAGAAGGCACTCGGTGCTTATTGGTTGTGCAAATTGATCCAATGTGTGTATGGAAAGGATAAAGAACAAAGACAAAAGTAAATAATTATTCAAAGGATAAGTATTAGTATTTTATTTCAGTTTTTATTATGCATATGATCTATGATTTTGATTTATGATGGTTGTGTTTTGAGCTAATTAAATGTGATATGTTTATACATGATGATTTGGTCAAACAACTAGTTGACTTGTTGTGAGAGGAAGTAAACAAAATTGCAGGAAAGCATCAAAATGCCAAGTTTTGCTGGTTGAACCTAACTACAAGAATTAGTAGCAACAATGAAAAGGAATTGGAATAGGAAGCAGTACGTTGCTAAAGTATTCAAGAGCAAGGCCATTATGGGACACTGGCACCCAATAATGTCCATTGATTTCCATGAGTATGCTATGTCTGCTATGATGGATTTGAGGTATGGATATGCCTTGGTGTTTGGACCTTCTAATGCAAGGAAACCCTCTCAAGGGATGGATCAGTCAAAAAGGGGATGTCAAGGAACTTGGAATGCGTGTGACTGCATGGAAGGGGGTGACCGAATTGCTCGAGGGACTATGTAGTAGAAGGGAATGTCGAGAAATACATTGGTTTTGGTCATTATCATTGCCAAATGTAATCAGAAACACATTGTGAGTGTCCACTCGAACAATGAGCTAGTAATATTTCCCTGAGGGAACAAGTAGTGCAAGGATTGTAGCATTGGACATTGGATGCAAGTTTGACTTTGACAGTGGATTTTGGACTTCGTGGGAAGGAGGTGAATCTTGGTATTACTTAGAGGGTGGAGGTGTGAGCCTTTGGATTCCCTAGTTGCAACTGCAGGCATCGTATCCTTTTATTTATTAGTAAGAGAAAATGTGTATATGTATATATGTGTCTTTTATTTTGAATATTGTATCGAGCTAGATTTATAAAGCTCCATAGAAAATATGATTATTTGTTGGTTGAAGAAAATGTGTATATGTGGTAGAGATTGTAAATACCGTAATGAGTTGTGTTATGAATCTCCATTAAACGATATGATTGTCATGTTTTCAGCAGGATGTCATTGTAAATACTACATTGAGTTGGCTTATAAAGCTCCATAGGCAGCATGGTTTTTTTCAGCGGTTTGTTGGTCATAGGTGTCATAGAACACCGAGGACGATGTTCCCCCAAGGGGGAGGGGTTTGTAACAACCTCTGGTTGATTTTTTATGTAAATAAAATAATACCAAGGTCATGGGACACGTATTCCAAGTTGAATGGTGGGAAAAACATCCTAGTAGGTGTCACTTTCAATTTATTTATGGCTGAGGAAATTGGCAAAGGAAAAGTGGTAATAATTGGCGTTTTATTTATGAAAATAAAGGAAAATAGTAGAAAAGGAAGGTGAAGAAACATAGATTGCATATAAGGGAAATTAGAGGGAAATGAAGAAAATAGAGGCCTCAATGATAAAAAGGCTTATGAGGTTCAGTTCATATCCTTTTTTGATAGTTTTAGGTTGAGATCTCCTCTATTCTCTCGTTCTCTCATACTCTTGCATACTTAGAGCATGCTTGGAGCACTCTAGTATTCACTTGGATTTGGAGAAAGAAGTCAAAGGAAAGCAGGAAAGTGCAAGGGAACAATTGGATCAGTAGCTATAGTTGGATGACTTGGAAGGTAACAAGTTTCACTTGTGATTCCCTTGTTTATTTCTGGATGCATGGTATATGGATGTGATTTCATAGTTATGTGCTTTCATTGGCATGAAGATTTTCCTAGATTGATAGGGGTTTTTAGCCTTGCCTTTCCATTTTATGGATAGCCACGGTGTTGTACGTTTTTCACATGATTTTTATTTATTTATTTATTTTTAATTTATTATTTTTTATTTTTTTTTTATTTTATTTTTTTTTTTATTTTTTTTTTTTTTTATTTACTTTTGTTTTTATTTTATTTATTATTTTTTTTTATTTTTTTTTTTATTTTTTTTAGTTTTTTTGGGGCTCACAATTCCTTATGGTTATGGGTTTGAACAAATGCTCTGGAAGCCCCAGAACAACTTGGGTTTAGTTCCTAGTCCTGAAGCCTAGGTTGGGACAAACGCTTTAGAGCCCTTGGTGGGTTGAGATACTAGTTCCTGGAGTCAAATTGGACAAATGCTTTGAAGCCCTAGAAGGTTGTGGGTTGAGTTACTAGTTCTCGAAGCCTTGGCTAGCTTGGGTAGAGACCGATCTGGTTGATGTTAGTGATGTTCAACCGTGAGGGTGGAATCACTTTGGATGAGGGTTGAGGTGGTTTGGCCTTTGGAAGCCCTAGCTTGGATTTGTTTTGGTTTATTCCATGAGATCTCACATTCACACTCAAAATATGGCACGGGGGTGATTGGTTGAAAGTGATATTTGGTTTAGCCCAATCTATGGTCAAGTGGTACATGGAAGTCACTGGCTTGGTTGGTTTCATATGTTAATATGAGATATTTTCTTATTGTGATCTATTTGTAGTATTATATTGGTGATATTATGGTTGAGTTTCCATGGATTTTATGATAGTCATTTCTTGGTTATATGTTGGTTATATGATGTGTACCATTTATGACAATTATCATGAATCATTTAGTTATTGATTGATTGATGAATGTATAGGCTAATAAGTGTAATGGCTATGTGGAGAGGGAATAGAGCCTTCTTGGTCATTCTCAGATGAATCTCACACTCTTATCATTAGATGTGCATTCATGACCTATAACTCTTATGTTTGCCATGTGTTTCTGTTATGGATTAGGCATCTATGGGTCTAGTCCTTATTCCAATTTTACATGATTAGCTTTGTCATTATATTATTTGTCTGAGGAGTTACATGTGATTTTGGGAAATGGTCTAGAGGTTGGCTTGAAAAAGTGGCTCAGATCTCAAAACCACACCCTTTGAATTGGAAATTTTGGGCTATAACCACATGGAAGTAGTCTCATGCATGAGGTTTGGGCCCTATAGCTACACCCTTTCCTTTTTTTGCATGTGATTGGGGCTTAAGATGTGAGAAAAACAACCCCAGCTCAAGGTTTGTTCACTTGGGGTGGTCCTTTGGTCCCTAAATGTCCAGTAGCCCTGAGTGATGTTTGTGAGAATTAATTTGATCTGATAATCACCCTATGAGTGACATCAGTTGAAGATTTATTAAACAAGCTATTACAGACTCATGTGCTAGTGTGTGTTCTGTGTTATTTAAGCAACGGATCGATCAGATTGCCAAAACACAGACATTTAAATGGAAAGACAATAGAGAAATACAATAAGAAAACACAAAGACACAAGAATTTTAATAAGGAGTTCACTCTATTCTCCAGGGCTACATCTCTGGTCCAGCTTTTGGAGGTGGCCATGTTTTATTGTGCCTTTAGGCAAAGAATTACAATACAGGGACTCAATGTCAGTTCTCGTGAAGCAGGTTTTTCTTGGTAGGGTGGTTCTTGGATTCCCCAAGCCACTAGAGTACACAGACTCTTCTTCTTCCTACCAGCTCTGTGACCTTCTGGTCTATAGTGGAAAGAGCCAAATGTGGTGCTTAGTCCGGATAGATTCCTCTATGGGATGGCTTGAATTTCTCAAGCTCTCTGGTGCTCGATGCTGCTATTGATTATCTCGTCCCTCTGTCTCTTTCCGCTTTTTCTTTACTGCCTTCTTCTCTAGTTTCTGTCTCAAATTGTTCAGTCCTCCTCTTAGGGTTCACTCTGACTAATTAAAAAAAACTGTGTATTATGTCTCTATTCATGGCTTTGAAGCCATTCGAACTCATGCTTGTTCAGTTCCTCTTGCACATCTATTGATTCACCTTTTACAACTATGCTTGGAGTTCCCTATTCCTCATCATCATCAATGCTTAGGGAGTGGCCACATGTCCTCCTCTAAATAGCGCCAGCTTGCTTTGTCAGTTCGTTTCTTCATTTACGTCATGGATGCATTCTTCCTCCATCGTGGTGGTCAAACGGATTCCAAATCCCTTTAAAACGCAGCATGTTCCTTCGTCGATTCTGCTTCCCCCATCGGGCACGATCTCAACCATTCGATCTGAGTCCCCCAGATCCAACGTCATGCGCACGTTCTACATGGTTGACTTGCTTGAACGATAGCACATGATCAACGCTGTTTTTCTCTCACCTCCACTTGCCACGCGTCGATTGATGTATGGGATCGCTCCAATTTCTTCAGAACCGCTTACCGTTTGAGGGCACCCCGATCAATACTGCCATTTTTTGGAGCGCGGGTCCCACCTTGTCCTTTAGCACTTTTTCTTCACTTTTCGCCCGCGTTTCTTTGGCTCCTGACACAACCGAGTGCTCGAGGCTCCTCCATTTTGGCCCTGTTCACCCAGTGATGCACAATTAGCGCTAAGCACTAATCGTGCATCAAAATGCATCTCCTTTTCCCGATCTAGGGCTCCCAGGGGCTACTTTGACCTCTTGTGCAGTCTCCATGGGCCTCGGTCAGCGCGCTTTGACCGAGGTCCTTGTCGTTCCACACTGGCTACCATTGCCACTAGTTCAAGGGTGTTTTTTATCGCAGTTTCTGAATTCTTAGAGATTTGTCCCGACCTGATACAATCATGGTTATTTGATATTCTTTTATGGATCCAATTCAGATCATGACCTTCCCACTGAAAAAAGTTTTTGGACCACCAAAAGTTGGTTTTCAAGCATCAACTAAGTGAGGGTATTGCTTTCTCACTTGTCCAATCTCAATCCACTTCACACTGCTCGGCTTTGAACCTCTGAGCCCAATCCTAAGGTATTCCACATCTCCCTTGCGCGTCGTCCTTACCTTCCTGTCCAGCACTGTGTCTTCCTACAATTCATTAAGATATTCAGGTAGCAGGTCATCAACAGAAGGCAATTGACTCTGCTCTTCAAGGTCCTCAATCATTGAAGGTTCAAACAACCTCAAACAATCTGCATTTACAATGTGCATGTAAGCTGGTAGATCAAGGCGAAAAGCATTTTCACCAATATTCTCAAGTATCCTGAAGGGTCCATACCTGATAGGTTTTAGCTTTTTACCTTCACCTTGCATCTTGTCCTTGTTGATATATAGCCAGACTTGGTCTCCAACTTGAAAACTATGCTCCATCCGATGCTTATCATGCCTAGCTTTATTCTTGGCCTGGCTCTTTTCTAGCTATTCCTGTGTTGCCTAGTGGATCTCCTGGATCTATTCAATGAACCTAGTTGCCTTGTCCACATCACTGTGTCTATCAACCATGGTATCTTTACCAAAGACAAAATCCAAAGGAGACCTTGGTGTGAAACCGAAACAGGTCCCAAAAGGAGATCTCTATGTAGAAGAGTGTTTGGCTCTATTGTAAGCATGTTGAACATAACACAAGTGTTCATCCCAAAGTTTAGGATGTTTGCTGCAATATCCTCTCAGTAATTGGATCACTGTCCTGTTAACTACTTCTATCTAGTCATTTGTTTGTGGATGAAAATTTGTGCTTTTCTTTAATTTGGTGTCCATCAGTTCCCACAAACTTGACCAAAACTTCCCCACAAATCAGGTGTCTCGATCAGATATAATGGAAGTGGGCAATCCAAAATGAACCCATACATGTTCAAAGAACAATTTTTTAGTTTTTTCAGCTATAATTTGTTTACTACAAGGTATCACAACAACATATAGATAATCATTACATTTCCTAGATTTAGGCAGTCCTCCAACAAAATCCATGGAAACACTTTCTCCAAGGGTGAGAAGCAACTGGCAATGGAGTGTACAAACCTAGTTTTCTATTGATAGTCTTGATTTTGGCACACATGGCACGCCCTCTTACATATCTAGAAACCGTCTCATTCATTTTCGGTCAATAGCAGAACCTTTGTAGCTATGCAATTGTTTTACTTACCCCAAAGTGACCTGATATCAGAGAAGTGTGTACTTCCCTAATTATCTTTACCCTCTCTGCTTGTGGAATGCAGAGTTTCCCACAATGGTACAAAATTTGGTCTTTCACATGATAGTCCAATTCTTCTATTCTTTTGCCTTGACTCAAAGTTTCATATACATCTTTAAAGTCCATATCCTGAGCATATTGTTCTATGTAGCTTTCATGTAGCACAGAATTATGCTTAAGTATGGTAGATGCATTTATAATGGGTCTAGATAACATGTCTACAACCTTGTTATGTATGCCCCTTTTATATCTGATGACTAAATGAAACTATTGTAGAAAACCCATCCATATGTAATGTCTTGATTGTTGCAACTTAGTTTGGGAGTGTAGGTATTGAAGTGGTTGATGATCAGTATGTATTACTGTCTCTTTGCCCATTAAGTAATGTTTCCACTTTTTCTCACTCTGAACTAATGCATACAATTCTTTGTCATATGTAGGATAGTTAACTATTGCATGATTAAAAGTCTCATAATGATAACATATGGGTTTACTGTGTTGTGTCAACATTGCTCTCATGGCATAGTGACTGGCATCTATTTGGATTTCAAATGGTCTTTGTAGGTTAGGAGTGCTAGTACAGGTGTTGTACTTATCTTTTTTTTCAAGGTGTTGAAGGCTTTCTGATGTTTGCCTCCCCATTGAAACACCTTGTTTAATCTTGTTAAAGCATGTAAGGGATCTGCAATTGAGGAAAAGTTAGAAATGAACTTCCTCCAATATTATGTTGCTCCTAAGAAGCTTCTCACTTCTGTAGCAGACTTAGGTTTAGGATAGTTTATGATGACTGCCACTTTAGAGGTATCTATTTTCAATTCACCTCCCCCTACTATATGACCCAAATAATTTAGAGAGGTTTTGCCAAATTCACATTTGGAGAGTTTAACATAAAGTTTTTCTCTTTTCAAAACATCTAATGTTTGCTTAACATGCTTTAAATGTTCTTTCCACGTTTTACTAAAAATCAGAATGTCATCTAGATACACAATAACAAAATCATCAAGAAAAGGCCTGAGTACATCATTCATTAATCTCATGAAAGTAGTAGGAGCATTGGTCAAGCCAAAAGGCATAACCAACCACTCATACAATTCCTGCTTTGTTTTGAAAGTAGTCTTCCATGCATCTTGCCCTGCAACTCTGACCTGATGGTATCCACTATGCAAATCCAGCTTGGTGAAATAAACAGCTTCCTTTAATTGATCTAAAAGATCATCTATGCAAGGAAGGATATAAAAAATTTTGATTTTATCTTATTCAGTGCTCAGTAGTCAACGCACATTCTCCATGACCCATCTTTCTTTCTCACCAAAACGATTAGTGACCCACATGGTTATGTGCTAGGCCTGATGAATCCCTTCTTGAGAAACTCCTGCACCTACTTCTTGATTTCAACATTCTCTAAAGTAGACAACCTGTACATCCCAATGTTAGGCAAGGGAACATCTTGCTACAAAATAATATCATGTACTATTTCTTTTTTTGGCGGCAGACCTTTAGGTTCCTGAAACAGGACATCATACTCTGAAACAATGTTTTCTATATCAGCTTGTTGCTGAGCATTATAACCCTCAAATACATTGGTTTTATCAGGTTTCTTTTCCTTTACAACCATTAGTACGAATTGTTTGCATGAATTTATCATTCTTTTCATCTGCCCAGAATTTATGGGAGTATAATTATTCTTGAGCTTGTGAGCTCCTACAAAGTATCTGATTCCATCTTTAACAAGTAGATACTTGTTCTCAGTTATATATAAAATAGCCTTTCTATCATACAAGTAAGGACTTCCTAAAAAAATTCCACATATATCCAAAGGAATTATGTCTAAATCAACCTCATCTACAAATGCTGACCCAAAAGAAAACTTGAGTTTGCACTGTGTAGTCACTTGTATTTGTGCTTTATCATTCAACCATCCTAATGGGTATGGTTTCTTGTGAGGTGTAGTTGCTAATCCCAATTTCTTTACAATTGCTTCAGGAATCAAATTTACTTGTGAGCCAGTATCAAGCAAAGTATCAATCTTTTGGTGTTTGGAAATAACTTGAATATGGAAAAGCTCATGTCTTTTTCTCTCATGTTCTTCATCAATAATAGTTTGAGCAGAATTACTAGTAGATGCTTCAGAATTCTTACCTTTTATACCTGTGGCCGCAATGATTGTTTCATATCTCGAGTCTGACCTCAAATATTTCTAAATAGCTACAACAGTCTTCTTATTCTTGCCCTCGGACTTCTTAGGTCTCAGCTCTGGATGCAGAATCCAACAGTGCGCATCATCATGCCCCTCCTTTTTACAGTGAGTGCATGAAGCTTTGCTTTTCTGTGCAGTTTTAGCCTTCCTTGCTTTCCACTTCTTCTTTCTTTTCTCCTTTCTCTTTCTTGCAGTGGGTTGGGATGGTCCCCATTTCTATTCTTTCCTATAGCTTCTAGATGGGTAGCTTGTATAGATACCTCATCTATACTAGTGGGATTAAACATGAGGGTGGTATGCCTCATGTAGCTATGTAGACCACCAATGTACTTCAAAAGAGTCTCTGGTGGGTCTAATGAGATACCCAACATCAATGATCTCTTTCTAAACTCTTGAGTATACCCTTGCACACCTTTCCCTTTCAACTAACGAAGAGTTTGCCAACTCATCATGGCTTGTTGCATGTAGGCCAATGGATAGAACTGCTTTTTGATTGCAGCAACAAATTCACTCCAAACAGAGATGGTCTTACCATGTTTTTTGATGTCAGCTTGGGTTCTACCTTCCCACCAAACCAAGGTAGTGCCTCCTAGGTGTAGGCTTGCCAACTGAATTTTTCTCTTGTCTAAGTTGATGTTCTGCACTCTGCAATGCACATCAATTTATCTAATCCTATTTTCCAACTTTTCAGCATTTAACTCTCCATCATATATAGGAAAATCAAATTTAACATCTAGCTTAATCAAGGATGCTTTCTTATTCTGCACAGGGCTATTAGGAGGTGTGAGAAAGCTTTCCTCTTTCCCTTTTCCTTTTGAGTGGTCATGGGAATGAGATTCAACTTCTTCCTTATCTTGTTTAGAACCTGATGAATCTTTAGCCTTATGCTTTCTAAATTCCCTATACATTTCTTCTACCATAGACTTTACAGCTAGGAAACTCTCCATGAATTGAGGGTCCAGCCACACAGAACCTTCCTCTGACATTGTCTTCCAAGGATAGACTCTCCCAATTTCAGGATTAGTTTCGTTCAACTCTCCTTCTCCTAATTTGAGCTTTGATATAGTGAGCATTCAATAGCTTAACCAACACAAGCTTGTCTAACCTTATAGCCTAGAGGCTCTGATACCACTTGATCTGATAATCACCATATGAGTGACATCATTTAAAGATTTATTGTTTAAAGGTATTACAAACTCATGTGTTGGTGTGTTTTCTGTGTTATTTAAGCAACGGATCGATCAAATTGCCAATACATGGACATTTAAATGAAAAGACAGCATAGGAATATAGTAAGAAAACACAAAGACACAAGAATTTTAATAAGGAGTTCACCCTATTCTCCAGGGCTACATCTCGGGTCCAGCTTTCAGTGGTGGCCTTGTTTTATTATGCATTTAAGTAGAGAATTACAATAAAGGGACTCAATGTGAGCTCTCCTGAAGCAGGTTTTGCTTGGTAGGGTGGTTCTTGGATACCCCAAGCCACTGGAGTACACAAACTCTTCTTCTTCCTACCGGCTCTATGACCTTCTGGTCTATAGTGGAAAGAGCCAAATGTGGTTCTCAGTCTGGACAGATTCCTCTATGGGATGGCTTAAATTTCTCAAGCTCTCTGGTGCTCGATGCTGCCGGTGGTCAGCTCGACCCTCTGTCTCTTTCTAATTTTTCTTCACTGCCTTCTTCTCTAATTTCTGTCTCTTAGTGTTCAGTCCTCCTCTCGAGGTTCGTTCTAACTGAATCTAACTGTGTATTCTTTTTCGTTGTTCATGGCTTTTAGCCTTTCGTAATCATGCTTGTTTGGCTCCTCTTCTGCCTCTGTTAATTCACCTTCTGCAGCTGCGCTTGGAGTTCCCTGTTTGGTGTCATCATGAACAGTCAGGGAGTGGCCACATTTCCTCCTCTAAATAGTGCCGACCTGCTTCGTTGGTTCATTTCTTTAGTTACGTCATGGATGAAGTCTTTCCTCCACTGTGGCAGTCAAATAGACTCCAAATGTTTACAAATCGTGGTGTATTCCCTCATCAATTCTACTTCCTCCATCGGGTCAGCCGTCTGATTAGCGGCCTCCAGATCCGACGCCATACGCATGTCTTACATGGTTGACTTGCTCGATTGATAATGCACGATCAACAATGGTTTTCTCTCACCTCTGCTTGCCACATGTCAATCGTTGAGTGGGATCACTCCACTTCCATCCTAAACCACTTACCGTTTGAGGGTGCCTCGATCAATACCGCTAGTTTCCAGAGCACGGGTCCCGCCTTTGTCCTTTTAGCGCTATTCAGCTTTTTGCCCGCGGTTCTCTGATTCCCCATGCGTTCAAGTGCTTGGGCTTCCCCCATTTTGGCCCTGTTCACCCAGCGATTATCAAAATCCACCTCCTTTTCCCAATCTGGGGCTCCCAGGCACTACTTTGACCTCCTGTGCAGTCTCCATGGGCCTCGGTCAGCGCGCTTTGACTGAGGTCCTCGTTGTTCCACGCTGGCTGGCATTGCCACTGGTTCAGGGGTGTTTTTTATCACGGTTTCTGAATTCTTTAGAGATTTTTCCCAACCTGATACAGTCATGGTTCTTTGACAGGCTTTTGTGGATCCAATTCGAATCACGACCTTCCCACTGAAAAGATTTTGGACCACCAATAGTTGATTTTATTTCAAGAATCGACTAAGTGAGGATACTGCTGTCTCACTTGTCCAATCTCAATCCACTTTTGACTTCTCGGCTTCGAACCTTTAAGTCCAATTCTGAGGTACTCAACATCTCCCCTGCGCATCGTCCTCACCTTCCTGTCCAAGACTGTGTCTTCCTGCAATTCATTAAGATATTCAGATAACAGGTCATCAATAGAAGGCAATTGACTTTGCTCTTCAGGATCCTCAATCATTGAGGGTTCAAACAGTCTCAAGAAATCTACATTTACGACTGAGTAGATGTGCATGTAAGATGGTAGATCAAGGTGAAAAGCATTTTTTCCAATCTTCTCAAGTATCCTAAAAGGTCCATACCTGATAGGCTTTAGCTTTTTACCTTTACTTTGCATCCTGTCCTTGCTGATATACAGCCCTGGTCTCCAACTTGAAAACTATGCTCCATCCGATGCTTGTCATGCCTAGCCTTGTATTTGGCTTGTCTCTTTTCCAGTTGTTCTTGTACTTCCTGGTGGATCTCCTGGATCTGTTCAATGAACCTAGTTGCCTTGTCTACATCATTGTGTCCATCAACCGTGGTATCTTTACCAAAGACAAAATCCAAAGGAGACCTTGGTATGAAACCAAAATAGGTCTCAAAAGGAGATCTTTGTGTAGAAGAGTGTTTGGCTCTATTGTAAGCATGCTGCACATAACGCAGGTGTTCATCCCAAAGCTTAGGATGTTTGCTGCAATATCCCCTGAGTAACTAGATCACTGTCTTGTTAACTACTTCTGTCTAGCCATCGGTTTGTGGATGAAAAGCTGTGATTTTGTTCAGTTGGGTGTCCATAAGTTCCCACAGACTTGACCAAAACTTCCCCACAAATCGGGTGTCTCGATTAGATACAATAGAAGTGGGTAATCCAAAATGAACCCATACATGTTCAAAGAATAATTTTGCAGTTTGTTTAGCTGTAATTTGTTTACTACAAGGTATCGAAATACAAATTTTGCTGAACCTATCCACACCCATATATAGATAATCATGACCTTTCCTAGATTTAGTCAGTCCTCCAACAAAATCCATGGAAACACTTTCCCAAGGGTGAGAAGGGATTGGTAAAGGAGTGTACAAGCCTAGTCTTCTATTTCTGGGCTTGCTTTTTGCACACATAGTACACCCTCTTACATATCTAGAAACTGTCTCGTTCATTTTCGGCCAATAACAAAATCTTTGCAGCTGTGCAACTATTTTACTTACCCCAAAGTGACCTGATATCAGAGAAGTGTGTTCCTCCCTAATTATCTTTACTCTCTCAGTTTGTGGAATACAGAGTTTCCCACAATGGTATAAGAGTCGGTCCTTCACATGATAGTCCAATTCTCCTACCTTTTTTCCCTAACTCAAAGTTGCATATACATCTTTAAAGTCTATATCTTGAGCATATTGTTCAGTGTAACTTTCATGTAGTACATAATTATGCTTAAGTATAGTAGATGCATTTATAATGGGTCTAGATAACATGTCTACAACTTTGTTGTGTATGCCCTTGTTATATCTGATGACTAGATGAAACTATTGTAGAAAACCCATCCATCTGTAATGCCTTGATTGCTGCAACTTAGTTTGGGAGTGTAGATATTGAAGTGGTCGATGATCAGTATGTATTACTGTCTCTTTGCCCATTAAGTAATGTTTCCAGTTTTTCACACTCTGAACTAATGCATACAATTCTTTGTCATATGTAGGATAGTTAACTACTGCAGGATTAAAAGTCTCAGAATGATAACATATGGGTTTACCGTGTTGTGTCAACACTGCTCCCATGGCATAGCCACTGGCATCTGTTTGGATCTCAAATGGTCTTTGAAGATCAAGCAGTGCTAGTACAGGTGTTGTACTAATCTTTTCTTTCAAGGTGTCTAAGGCTTTCTGATGTTTGCCTCCCCACTGAAACACCTTGTTCAATGCTGTTAAAGCATGTAAGGGAGCTGCAATTGAGGAAAAGTTAGAAATGAACTTCCTCCAATACTGTGTTTCCCCTAAGAAGCTTCTTATTTATGTAGCAAACTTGGGTTTAGGCCAGTTTACAGTGACTGCCACCTTAGAGGGATCTATTTTCAATTCACCACCCCCTACTATATGACCAAAATAATTTAGAGATGTTTTTCCAAATTCACATTTTGAGAGTTTAATATGAAGTTTTTCTCTTTTCAAAATATATAATGTTTGCTTAACATGCTTTAAGTGTTCTTCCCATGTTTTGCTGAAAATCAGATTATCATCGAGATACACAATAAAAAAATCATCAAGAAAAGGTCTGAGTACATCATTCATTAATCTCATGAAATTAGTAGGAGCATTAGTTAAGCCAAAAGTCATAACCAACCACTCATACAATCCTTGATTTGTTTTGAAAGCAGTCTTCCATGCATCTTGTTCTGCAACTCTGACCTGATGGTATCCACTGTGCAAGTCTAGCTTGGTGAAATACATAGCTTCTTTCAATTGATCTAAAATATCATCTATGCGAGGAAGGGGATAATTATTTTTGATTGTTATCTTATTGAGTGCTCAGAAATCAATGCACATTCTCCATGATCCATCTTTCTTTCTCACCAAAATGATTGGTGACCCACATGGTGATGTGCTAGGCCTGATGAACCCCTTCTCAAGCAACTCCTGCACCTACTTCTTGATTTCAACATTCTCTAAAGTAGACAACCTATACATTCCAATATTAGGAAATCGGAGCATCTTGCTACAGAAAAACTATCAGATGTTCCGTACCTATTTCCTGTTTGCGTGGTGGCAGACTTTTAGGTTCTTGAAACAAGAATCATTACTCTGACAACCAACCTTTTTTCTTTAAATTCAGCTTGCTGTTTAGCATTACAAACCTCAAATACATTTGTTCTCATATCAGTGTTTCTTTTCTTTTCAACCATATGTAAGAATTGTTATGCGATGGAATTTATCATTATTTTTCACCTTCCCAAGTTTATTGAGAGTATAATTTTATTGGATTATTGAGCTTTCAAGTATTCAATTCCCTCTTTTAACAAGTAGATACTTGTTCTCATCCTCTATAGAAAATAGCTTTCCTATCATACCAAGTAAGGACTTCCTAAAACAATTCCACATATATCCAAGGAATTATTCAACCAACCTATCACATGTACCAAAAGAAAACTTGAGTTTGCACTGTTAGTCACTTTGTAGTTGTGCTTTATCATTCACCATCCTAAGGTTATGGTTTCTTTGTGAAGGCGTAGTTGTAATCCCAATTTCTTTACAATTGCTTTAGAAATCAAATTTTCTTGTGAGCCACTATTAAACAAAGTATCAATATTTTGATGTTTGGAAATAACTCGAATATGGAAAAGCTCATGTCTTTTTCTCTCATTTTCTTCATCAATAATAGATTGAGAAGAATTACTAGTAGATGCTTAATAATTCTTACCTTTTATACCTGTGGCTGCAATGGTTGTTTCATCTCTCGAGTCTGACCCCAAATCTTTCTGAATAGCTGCATCAATCTTCTTCTTCTTACCCTCGAACTTCTTAGGTCTCAGCTCTGGATGCAGAATCCAACAATGCTCATCATCATGCCCATCCTTTTAAAGTGAGTGCATGAAACTTTACTTTTCTGTGCAGTGTTAGCCTTCCTTGCTTTCCACTTTTTCTTTCTTTTCTCCTTGTTCTTTCTTGCAGTGGGGTGGGATGGCCCCCCAACTTCTGGATTTCCATTCTTTCCTCTAACTTCTAGATGAGTAGCTTGTACAAATACCTCATCTATACTAGTGGGATTAACCATGAGGATGGTATGCCTCATGTAGCTCTGTAGACCACCAATGTACTTCTAAAGAGTCTCTAGTGAGTCTAATGAAATTCCTAGAACCAATGCTCTCTTTCTAAATTCTTGAGTGTGCCCTTGCACACTTTTCCCTTTCAACTGTCAAAGAGTTTTCCAACTCATCATGGCTTGTTACATGTAGGCCAATGGATAGAACTGCTTTTTGATTGCAGAAACAAATTCATTCTAGATAGAGATAGCCTTACCATGTCTTTTCATGTCAGCTTGGGTTTTGCCTTCCCACCAAACCAAGGCAGTGCCTCCAAGGTGTAGGCTCGCCAGCTAAATCTTTCTCTTGTCTGAGTCGATGTTCTGCACTCTATAATACACATCAATTTGTCTAATCCAATTTTCCAACTTTTCTACATTTAACTCTCCATCATATATAGGTAAATCAAAATTGACATCTATTTTGATCTTAGATGCTTTCTTTTTGCTTTCAGGGATGTTAGGAGGTGTGAGAAAGCTTTCCTCTTTCCCTTTTCCTTTGGAGTGGTCATGGAAAGGTGATTCATCTTCTCCTTTGTCTTGTTTAGAGCCTAATGAATCCTCATCCTTATGTTTTCTAAAGTCCCTATAGATTTTTTATACCATGGACTTTATGGCTAGGAAACTTTCTATGAATTGAGGGTCTAGCCCCACAAAACCTTCCTCTAACATTGTCTTCCAAGGATAGACTCTCCCAATTTCAGGATTAGTTTCGGCCAACTCTCCTTCTCCTAATTTGAGCTTTGATCTAGTGAGCATTCATAGTTAAACCAACACAAGCTTGTCTAACCTTACAGCCTAAAGCTATGATACCACTTGATCTGAAAATCACCCTAAGAGTGATCTCAGTTAAAGAATTATAGAATGAAGGTATTACAGACTCATGTGCTAGTGCGTGTCCATGTTATCTTAGGCAACAAATTGATCAGATTGCAAAACACATAGACACTAGAAATATGGAAAACAATAGAGAAATACAATAAGAAAATATAAGAACACAACAATTAATAAGGAGTTCACCCTATCCTCTAGGGCTACATCTCTGGTCTAGCTTTTAGTGGTGGCCTGCTTTTATTGTGTCTTTAAAGCAGAGAATTACAATGAGGAGCTCAATATGAGTCTCCTAAAACAGAATTTGCTTGGCAGGGTGGTTCTTGGATTCCCCAAGCCACTAGAGTACACAGACTCTTTTCCTTACCAGCTCTTGACCTCTTTAGTATTTAATGGGAGGAGCCCAATATGGTGCTCAGTCCTGACAGATCCTCTCAGGGATTGCTCGATGCTGCCTTATGTTGCAGGTCAGCTCGGCTCTCTATCTTTCTACTCTTTGCTTCACTGTCTCTTCACTTCTCTATCTTCATCTTCTTTTCTCTGGTTCTTCCTCTCGGTGTCCTCTCTTCGTGTTTTCTGTTCTCTATTCATGGCTTTAAGGCCAATCGATCTCGTGACTATTCGCTTCCTCTTCCTCCTCCGTCGGATCGACTGCTGCTGCTCGCTTGGATTTCCCTATCTTGGCATCATCATCAATGGCTCATAGGGAGTGGCCACTTGTCCTCCTTTAAACTGCACCAACTCTTCTTCGTTGGTTCAATTTTCCCGTTACACTATGGAATGAGTCATCCGCTAACTCAGCGGTCAAATTGGATGTCAAAATTCTTTTTATCGCAGCTTAATCCCTTGTTAAATCCAACTCCTCCATCAGGTGTGATCTCCACTGTTAGATCTGGAGCCCCCAGATCCAATGTCATTTGCTCATTTCACGCGGTTGACATGCTCAACCGTTAGCGTGCGATGAGTGGCGATTTTCTCTCTCCTCCTCCTGCCACACATCGGGCACTGAATGGAATTGCTAGGTTTCAGACAAATCCTCTTACCACCCAAGGGTGCCCTCGATATACCACCAGTTTTGGAGCGTGGGTCCCGCCTTTAGCTTTTAGTGCTTTCCCCACGGTTTTCTCGGCTTCCATGTGACCAAGCGCTTTGGGGCTTTCCTTCTCGAGGGGTTTTTCCCAGTGATACGCAATTAGCGCTATGCTAATCACGCATTAGAAGCAACCTCCTTTTCCTGATCCAGGCTTCCCAAGTGCCAGTTTCACCTCCTGCGCAGTCTCCATGGGCCTCGGTCTGTGTGCTTTGATCGAGGTCCTCATCATTCCACGCAAGCTGCCAATTTCCACTGTTCAGAGGTTTTTCTGATCACTCTGTGCTCTTGAATTCAAAGTTTGTCCTGATATGATACAATCATGGTGCTGTGAAGAATCTTCATGGATCCAATTAGGATCATGCGCAATCGCTCTTCTTACATAGTGCCTTCCTGCGACGCTCCCATGAGTGTCTGTGAGGATGCTGCTTCTTTTAAACTCAGGTACATACCGTCGCAATATCTCATCAGACCCCATTTTGTATAGATGCCCAGCAATGACAGAGAAATCTGTCGCGCGCACCACTAATTCCTTCTTCTGTTGGATAGTGTATCCTTTCGGGGCAGTTCCTGTCGTTAGGAAGTGTATTATATCCTCAAAATGACCATCTACGACGCGCACTGGAAATAGCTGCATGCCAGACAATCCTTCCTCCAAATTAGTGGGCTCTTCCCCTATTTTGATTCGCGATAGATGGTCTAGTCCCGCATTCAGCGGTCCAAGCTTCAAAATAACCTCAAAATCATATTCGTGGAACAATAAGAGCCATTTGCATATTTCCGCCCAACACAGGCTTATTGACCAGGTATTTCAACGTGAAATGATCTGTGTACATTTTAGAATGACCTCCCAACAAATAATGTCTAAACTTCTGGAGTGCATACACAATAGCTAACCCTTCACGCTCAGTGGTGGAATAGTTCTTCTCTGCCTTGAATAATCTTCTTCTTGCAAACGTGATAGGGTGGTCCAGGTCTTCTCCACCAGCTTGTGTCAGTACTGCTCCCAGTGCTATACATGATGCATCAACATGGACATGAAACTCATTCTTCCAATCCAGGAAGACTAGGATCGGCATGGTGACCATCTTTTTTTTCAATACATATAGGCTCTTCTTAGAATCTTCATTCCAGCAGAACGTGACATCCTTATTCAAAATTTTTTCCATAGGTGCGCTGATCTAGGCATAGCCTTTGACAAACTTTTTGTAATATCTCGTATGCCCTAAGGAAACATGCAACTGCTTTATACTCCTTGGTGCTTCCAAGTTCAGTGTCACCATGATCTTCACGGGGTCTACCATCAGTCCCTGTCTGCAAACCACATGACCCAGCAGGGTCCCAAAAGGAACACAAAACAAACACTTCTTCAGATTGAGCATGATTTGGTATCTTCAACAGGTATTTAGCATTAGGCACAAGCTTGCTACATGGCATTTAACTATCCCAAACACAAT
>APFE030588275.1:0-23039 GCA_000404065.3 Pinus taeda | reverse complement strand
TGACATGATAATGAAAACCCTATGAATGATGATAGGCTCAGCTGAATGATGACATGGACTGACATTTGGGCAAACCCTAGACCTAATGCCTAGTGACCAAATTTTGCTTTGAAGACTCACTGAAATGACAAAATTTGACCTTGACACTTCAAAATCACTTTGTAAGAGCATATTTGATCACTGGAGGAAGGCTGGAAAGACTGAAACTAACAGTTTGTTCCATTTTCTCTTCCTCAGTGAGCTCTTCAACTAGTGTGCCCTCCACCCACTCATCTTAGTTGGCAAACTGTTCTATTTAAGGGATGCTGCAATGTTCATAGGGTGCCAACCTATATTTTATCATTCTGGCATTGATAAAGCCATTTGGGTCATAGGGTACCCACCAAAAGCTTCTCTTGAGTCTGAGTGTTTGACCCAATATTTCATTAGCGTCCTTCCATCCCTCTTTCTTGTTCATGACATAGGGGCCTAACTGGTCTCTCAGTTTCAATTGGGCCCTTTTCTTTGTGCTATGGAAGTGAGTCAAATCTGAATTGATGAATTGCCTAAAATATTCCAAGGCAAACAGTCTCATTGGCACATATCTTGGCAGCCTGTAGGGGCATAGCTCACAGCCATATATCCTGAGGATAGTGTGATTCTGGTAAAAGTACCAGTCACCTATTTTATAGTTTTTGGAGAGTTGTATTATCTTTTGCATATCATATGTCAGTCTAGGAGGAGGAGTTCTCATTAGGAGAGAAGAGACTGGGTATACAAACATATCAATAAACTCACAATAAGGGTAGGGAGAGTTGCGGACTTCATGAAAGATTGAGGTCCAAAAATTCACAAACCTCTTTTCCCCTTTATGGTCCAATTTTCTAATGGGGAATTGGAAAACATCTAGCTGATAATATAAGAACAAATGATAGATATAGGATGAATATTTAAAGATTCCCTCCCTGCCTAGATTCAACAATTGGTCATGTATCGTGTTGGCAATAAATTTGGCATAGTTGTATTTGACAGCAGGGGGCTGCCCTAGGGTAAATATAGACATTAAAACCAATATAGTTTCATCAATATGTTCACTTGTCTTGAACCCCAGAACAAAAGATATCATATCAACAACTAATATACCCACTTCATTGAAAGATGCATAGTGAAAAGGAGGTGGCTCCTTAGGCTGGCGATCTGCTCTCATAAATACTTCGGAAATTCTGGTTATCTCTGAGCTGGAGAGTTTAGGACCTTCATCAAGCATGAATTTCATAGTAAGAGGAAACTGGAGTTGTGTTGGTTTGAAGTTCAGCATTTGATTTATGGAGTTAGGAGTAATATGAAAGAGGGTAGTTCCATATGGAGTCTTAACTGCTCTTTTAGTTGGTTCATAGTTCTCACAGCAGAGGTGAATTATCTCAGGGAAAATATTGATAGAGGTGAGGTAGTATATGGGTAGATTTGATTCCCATATGCCATAAACATCATTTTGGTTTAATTAACTGCTGATCTCACAAACTACTTGCAGATGGTTTTGGTAGCCTACTAAGTCTTGGATTAGATAGTATTTATCAGCTAAGGGCAAGTGTTCCAATTCCTTGTAGGGTGCATTAAGAGGAGTGATATTCAAGGCTACTGGACCTTCCATGGCTAAATTTTGTTGCCATTTAAAATTGGAATTTTTTGGCTCTGTGTAAGCAAAACAGGAAAACAACAACTTTGTGGATTTTCTTCGAGACTTTCATAGTGAAACTGGTTTATTGGCTTTAGTTTAGCTCTGTGGACAGGAATTAGATGGAGAGACAGAACTTGTGGGCTTCTTTGGCACAATGGGTGACAATTGTGGGCAAAAGGCAGTTTTCAGGGTCCCTTGGAGAATTTGCAAGGTCGAACGAGCTCAATTTTAGCTCAGGGTGCGGATTTATGGTGAATTTTGGCAAGACAGAGGTTATGGTGGGTAACACAGTATTTTTTCTTCAAATTCTAGGTTTTGTGGGAAAATTTACAGAGAAAACCAATGAAAAACAGGGTTCAGGAGCAAATTTGTGTAAATACCTATTTTAACGGTGGAATGGTTGATTTGTAGGTGACCAGATGAGCTGAGGAGCCGAGCTATGGTGTAAGAACTGCTGGGTGGCGGACTGTATGGTGAAAATGCTCTTTTGGACGTAAATTAGCATGCACAAGTCACGTTGAGAAAACAAAGACAAATGGGTAAAAATGACGTTTTCACCTCTTTTTACCCGAATTTTTTACTTTGGCGAGTTTTGGTGCGCTTTTCTCTGATGACGTCAGCATGACATAATTTTGTCGTGTAGCGGGGTACAGACGATGACATGGCAGGTGACGTGGCAGGTGATGTGGTGGGTGTAGAGCTATAAAAAGGGTCTCTTTCACCTCTAGTTACCTCTCATTAATATGTCAATCCGGGAACGTCTTGCTATTTCAAAGAGTGTCTCAGTCTGAGGCTTAGCATTTGTCAGAGTAATGCTTGTAGTACAGCTGTTTAAAACTACAAGAGTAAATTGATGCGTGTCTACAACTTAACTACTTCAAAAGGCTAAATCACACAAAGCAATGCATCAGTCAAGGGTTCGGTAGCAATAACCCATCCCTTTCGTAACTGATAAGAACAGATCAGAGGTCTAGGAGCCAGGTAGCAGATGCTAATGCTCACTACAGCCTCAGATCGTCCTTAATAAATAGAAATGAAATGGCAAGTAAAGAAAATAGCAATGAAATAAAACAACACATCAGTCAAGGGTTCGGTAGCAATAACCCATCCCTTTCGTAACTGATGGGAACATATCAAAGGTCTGGGATCCAGGTAGTAGATGTCGATGCTCACTACAGCCTGAGATCATCCTTAATAAATAACAAATGAAATGGCAAGTAAATAAAATAACAATGAAATAAAACAGCACATCAGTCAAGGGTTCGGTAGCAATAACCCATCCCTTTCGTAATTGATGGGAACAAATCAGAGGTCTGGGAGCTAGGTAGCAGATGTTGATGCTCACTACAGCCTGAGATCGTCCTTAATAAATAAGAAATGATGGCAAGTAAAGAAAACAACAAATCAACAATCTTGAAATGGAACAACAATTGAAATGGAACAGCAATTCAGAAATGGAACAACAACTGAAATGGAACAACAATTCAAAAATAAGCAGTAACCAAATTCATCAAGCTGTAACTCTATTTAATCACACCAATCCAAACATCAATCCTTCGCTCTTAAAGATGTACACATACTATGGAACAACACTACCTATGGATCCAAGATGGAATAATACTAAAAACCATATAAACACAACGTGCTTAATCTGACTCTGTTATCGCTCTAAATAAAAGCATACAATTGCATCTCAAGACGAAAACAGTAACATTCAAGGATTCAATAATCATGTGAAATCAGACTCTTCAAGATAAATGTTGTAATGCTAAGGCACAATCGCATAAAACTCTGTAATGGAATGACAGTATCTTGTAGAGATTAATCAACACTTAAAGGATTGGTAACATGATGCAACGTCAATACAAGACTTTTGTTTGTAGGAACATTAAATGAGTTAAACACAATAGAGCATGTAACATAAACATTATAAAACACAACAGATTACCAGATCACGTCGATAAACAAACCACACAGAAACCACGCGTAATGGTACAAGAGCAAGTGTCCTCCAGGGCCGGGCCCTTAGCCTCCAGGGGTACACTACTTAAGATTGATCCAGGCTCAAAGATAAAAGAGTAACCAAGTTTGTATTAATGCATAAAGTAAAATTACAGTAACTCAAGTCTTCAATAGAAAATAACGATCATAGTCTTGATCTTTCTTAAAAGAAATTACATAAAATTCCTCTCTCTAGCCAACAACGCTATCCCTTATATAAGGATGATGATGGAAATATCTAGATGCAGAAATAGATAAAACAACGATCCCTCAGGATCTAAGATCTTGAGGGATTCGCAGAATCGTTAATCCTGAGTCACTTCTTTCCTTTTCTGCTCCGAGCTGGTATCTCTGCTTCCTTTCCTGGGTTGGTCCATTTTGATCTGGTTTGCACATGGTCTCGCGTCAAAGGGACAACACTTAATTCATCTTTGTCTTTTCCTTTAGGATGGCCACTTTCCGTTTTTCCTCCCTCCTGCACATAGGAATGACAATTATCAGCGTTCTCTATTAATCTCACATGTTTCGTTATAATTCCTTATTATTGTCTAAGTTTCTAGTGCAAAAACGCTTATAAGTCCTAATGAAAAGATACTGAAATAACCATCAAAACATACCTTCTTTGATACTCCACACACCCCCCAACTTACTCTTTTTCATGGCCTCATGAAAACATTGTAGTTGACATGCAAGGCAGTGAGTGAGTAGGCTGGAGATGGAATCTCGTGTGAGGGCCTACAGTCATGATGCGAAACTAAATGATCAAAGAAATGGCCTGTCTGACCCTTAGGAATCTCATACAGGGCTTGGTATCCAGGTGCAGGATGCCAAATGATTGGACTCCGGAACCTATATCCTAACCAGGATGGCCCTGCCCTCAAAACAATTTCACCATAGAGGGGAAATCGGTTAGCAGCAAGTTTAAAATTCTCGTATTTAAATGGTTCTCTGAGCTGGATGTTCGGATTAGATATTCGATATCGAAATTTAGCTACTTCAATGACAAGGTCTTTAATAGAGGAAAAGTATTCAAGTCCCTGCCGAATGATTGCTTCATGCATGGGTCCTAATGCTTCAATCACTCCTGGAGCCTTCATGAGATTTCTATGTCTTCTCCATAACTGTTTTAGGTCCCTAGGCTCAGCTCTTACCCATAGATCTAATCCGTTTTCTTGTCTTTGAAAAGAATTGTAGGCTTTAAGCCATTTAATTTGATTGACTGCAAGTGAGATAAATGCTTGCAATTGAATGTCCCCAACAAAAGCGCCAGGGTTCAGTTCAGTCTCTTGTTCTAGTACAAGGTTATGCAAGTAAAATTCACACAATAATCTTTGCACTTTTACCCCATAATGTTTACAACAATTTATAAAATCATCTATAGTGTTAATTTGTATGGGAGCACCTGCTTTAACAACCTTTATTTCAATTGTAAATACCTTTCCATTAGAAATAGGGCATAGTTATTGGCAGGGGCTCTACATGCTAGGACATCATTGTATAGAGAACACAAGGTATCCATTTGTTTGATAACTACATCTAATCTACGAGTTACCTTTGCAACTTTCTCTTGTTCCCTTTGCCATCCTTCGAAAGCTTGGCTTTCAAATAAGTTGATGTTCCTTAGCTACTGCTGTAGTTCTTCATATTTTTCTCTGGGGACCGTTTGCTCCCTGAGCTTTTCTGCTCCTTGCTGGGCCTGCTTCAAACCTTTGTGAAGGGTTATCGTTTTCAGATCCTTTTTCCATGCAACCGTGGAGGTCGGGAGTTTTACCTGAACTTTCTTATTGCGCTACTTCGAGTTCAGAATCCTTATTACTCTCGAAGGTGGTGCCTCCATCTGAACCATCTTATCATCCTTTTCAATTTTAACACAAACACCAGCCCACTGCTGTTCATTTTCAATTGGAACAACAGTCTGCTTTTCAGCTTCATTTGGAACAACAGCTTGGCTTTTGTCAGGGTTTTGAGCAGTGGGATGGATTCTAGTCCTCCGGCTCTTGCCCTTAAGGGATTTTACTAGTGTGGTCAGACCTTTTCTTCCTGAAGTCCCTTTTACCCTTTGCCTCGCCTTTAGAACCCTAATCTGCTAGTGAAGCTGGACTATTATGTTCAACAATCTCTGTTGTTCCTTTCGCAATTCCCTTATTTCCATCATTTCTTCAGAAGAAACAACAGGCTATTCGCTGTGGTTTGGACTGTGGCTAGCTTCCTGATTTTCTCCCTGGGGTGGTTGTTCCGGGGTAAGAACCTTAATTGGTTCTATTATTTCTTGGGCTAACTCTTCTTCTACCTTTATTTCCTCTGGAATTTCTTCTGGTGCCTTCTGATTAGGAAGGGGTTGTTCTTGCTCACGTTTTCTGATATCTTCTCATTATAAACGGACAAATTTTCTACTTCCGCCTCTTTTGCATGCGATTCCTCAGGTGCATCTTTCTCCTGGGGTTTCTCTACGGCATGGAGGTTTGATGGAATCAGGGGTTGGCCATATTCATCCATATTGGCCAAAATTTTAGCCAATTCATCTTCCCCTAACAGGTCTTGTAATGGGCTACCTTCCTGCTGTTCCATTCTTTCCTCCTGCTCGGACTGCTCGGCTTATTTTCCCTCGTCTCCTTCCTCTTCAGATTGCTTATCTTTTTCTTCTTCTCCTTCTGCAGATTGCTCTGCCTCCTCTTCTTCTTCTTCTGTTTTTGCCTCTGTAGACTACTCTGTTTCCTCGTCGTCTTCTTCTTTTGTTTCTGCCTCTGCAGATTTCTCTGCTTCCTCGTCGTCTTCTTCTTCTGTTTCTGCCTCTGCAAACTGCTCTGCTTCCTCATCGTCTTCTTCTTCTTTTTCCTCGCTTGGGATTTGCTCATCTTCGATTTCTATTGTCTGGCTCATGCCTTCCTGGGGCTTCTCCAGGCCCCCTCGTAGCCATGCATGCCGGGCCGATTTTCTGTGTTTTTCTGGTTGTTCGGGTGTGCTGGTGTCATGTTTCCGTTTTTCAGATTTCTTTCATTTTTCAAGTTGCTCCGTTGTGCATGTGTCCTGCTTCCGTTTTTCTGAATGTTGGGGTGTGCTAGTAACTTGTTTTTGTTTTTTCGGGCATCTGGATGTGGCCGACCCTCCATTAATGATGGTAATTAGTTCTTCCCAGCTGCTCTACTGCTGGGTGAGACTATAGTTAACTATCAACCGAATTAATCCGTGGTGGCTGACGACTGACTCTACATGCTGTGCTCTTTTCATGCTTTGTGCAATGTCATGAAGTAGTGAATTCAACAATGCAGGTAAATTCACAGAATATTTTTGTTTTAACACAGCTAGGAGTTTAATATGTCGTGGTCTTACCACTTCTTTTCTGCCTTCACAGGTGATGTAGCTTTGGATGATTTTTGCTAATTCTGCCCATGGCTCTCCTAGCGTTGCTGGCAGCACCCCTTTCCTTGAATTTTCAAGCTCTGGCCCTCGTCCTGAAAGATTTCTAAAATCTTCTGCAGTCTTTCCTTCTTTATCGTCCATACTGGTTCAGTGGCTGGCAGTCCCAAGACTTCTGCTATTATGTCATCGGTGACTACTATTCGTCTTCCTCTTACTGTGGAGTAGTCTTCCTGCAAATTCTGTAAAAGTTCTATCGCTATTGTTTCATTGGACTCCTTCAGGTGGTTGAGATAGGTCAACCATCCTGCTTTTTTCAGGATTTTTCGGGTTGCAGCCGAATCAGTTAACACTTGCGATTCTCGGCGAACTGACCTTCCTCCCATAGTTTCACAGCAAATTCTCAAAGGAACGGTAGCTGTTTGTTGAAACGCAGAGAAGCTGATGGCGTATTACTCGTTCAAATTCTAATGCTACGGCGTATGTAGTCGAAATGGCTTTGAACAACAGCTCATGCAGAAGAAAACAAAAATAGAAAAAGATAATACCGTTGAGCCGTGCTATACCCGAGTACACAATTTCTCAAATAACGGACTGACACGTGCTCTGGGGAATGATAAGGTTACCCTCCCCCCCCCCGCAATGTGATAGGCTGTCCCAGCCGTCAAATAAAGGAGCAACGCCTGTTCTACCGCAAGGTCTTTATGGAATAGCGTATGGTAATATGCCATGCTTACCAAAATAGCTTATTACTGAAATCGAGGTATAAAGTTACATCTCTTTAATACGTAAGAGACTGCGGTGATTTGATGGAAGTTCGGGGATAAGACATTTGCCGTAAATAGAGAGTCTCATGCGGTCACTGTCACTAGTTCCATAATGATTGGTGATAATATATAGTCATGCGTTATATGGTTGGGTAATATTATATAATTAATTACCACGACATAAGAAACAAGAGGATGCAATCTTCTTACCTATTGGTGTAAAAATGCGACTTCAATACCATTAACAGTGCTCTGCTGTCGACAGGTGTCCGTAACCTTGGCAGAGTTGTTTGTTTCACCCCTGAAACCATAGTCCTTTGTGTATGCCAGGAAACATTGTGTAATGTCAAAATGTAGGCCATTATGCTGGCTTGGTGACCAGTTAGTCATAATGCCATTCACGAGGGAGGAGTGAATAGTGGGCAGGCCGGCTCGTGATGAGACCTCCTGTTCCAAGGGTTGTTTGTTTGATATACCTTTTGGACCATTTCCCAGGTGTGGTGGCCATAGTGGGAATGCCACTTCGCTTCCGTCCTGATGATCATGGTAGGCCAGCTCGTAATGAGACTTCCTATCCTGCAATTTGACAATTTAGAAACCATGTTTTGCTTCCTTTTTTTTCTTGATTTTCATAAAGAGCCTTTCCTATTTATACACAAAGGGTGGTTCAACACTCCTTAAGAGTAGGAATGGTGGAAGAAGTCTTAATATCCCAATAGAAAGGTATAGATCCTTTGCTCTTATTGCTAAATGATAATCAGAGAGGATTAAAAAAAAGACCATCATGATACAGATAACCAATCAGAATGGAATTAGTAGAGCAATGGCAGCAAAAGATGATGAATAGGCATGTCTTTCCTTGTGTCCTTTCACCAATTCAGGGCTTTCTCTTATAAAGATAGCAATTTATGATTGATTTATTTATGTATGCTCTGTTTTTGTTCCCATTACATAAGTTCATAACCGTATTCAAAAAGACTTGAAAGAACATTATCAATAAGCATCCTTAATTTAGAATAGCAAAAGGAACAAGCTGTTTCACAAGGATAGCAAAAATCATATAAGTAGTGTTCCTTTCGAGGAAGGGCACAAAAACAATTCACGAATGTTGTCCGTTTGGAGAAAAGAATAGTAAAATCGAACAAGTGTCGTTCCTTTAAAAAAGGAACAACAGAAATCTAAAAGTGTTGTTCCTTTTGAAAAGAGAACAGCAAAAATCAAAAGTGTTGCTCCTTTTGAAAAAAGAACAGAAAAAACACACAAGTGTCGTTCCTTTGGAAAAGGAACAGCAGAAAGCAAAAGTGTTGTCCCTTTTGGAAAAGGAACAGCAAAAATTACAAGTTTTGTTCATTTTGGAAAAGGAACAGCGAAAACACACAAGTGTTGTTCCTTTTGGGAAAGGAACAACAAAAAATCACAAGTGTTGTTCCTTTTGAAAAAGGAACAGCAAAAACACACAAGTGTTGTTCCTTTTGGAAAATGAACAGCAGAAAGCAAAAGTGTTGTCCCTTTTTCAAAAGGAACAGCAAAAGCACACAAGTGTTGTTCCTTTTGGAAAAGGAACAGCAGAAAGCAAAAGTGTTGTCCTTTTTGGAAAAGGAACAACAAAAAATCACAAGTGTTGTTCCTTTTGAAAAAGGAACAGCAAAAACTCACAAGTGTCGTTCCTTTTGGAAAAGGAACAGCAGAAAGCAAAAGTGTTGTCCCTTTTGGAAAAGGAACAGCAAAAAATCACAAGTGTTGTTCCTTTTGAAAAAGGAACAACAAAAACACACAAGTGTTGTTCCTTTTGGAAAAGGAACAGCAGAAAGCAAAGGTGTTGTCCCTTTTGGAAAAGGAACAGCAAAAGAATCACAAGTGTTGTTCCTTTTGGAAAAGGAACAGCAAAAAATCACAAGTGTTGTTCCTTTTGAAAAAGGAATAGCAAAAACACACAAGTGTTGTTCCTTTTGGAAAAGGAACAGCAGAAAGCAAAGGTGTTGTCCCTTTTGGAAAAGGAACAGCAAAAAATCACAAGTGTTGTTCCTTTTAGAAAAGGAACAGAAAAAACACACAAGTGTTGTTCCTTTTGGAAAAAGAACAACAGAAATCAAAGTGTTGTCCCTTTTAGAAAAAGAACAGCAGAAATCACAAGTGTTGTTCCTTTTGGAAAAAGAACAGCAAAACAAAAAAGCTCTGTCCATTTTAGAAAAGGAATAACAGAAAACCAAAAGTGCTATTCCTTTTGGAAAAAGGAACAGCAGAAGTAACAAAACTTGTTGCAAAAATATATACAAAAATAATTCAAGAAGCTATGTACAAATTGTAAGGAAAAGTAAATTTCTTAGTGAGTTATAGGTGAGGAAGGCTTGTCTTCCTCCCCTAAGATATCCATATCTGAATCTTGGCGTAGCTGTTGGCAGAAAGACTCCCGAGTAAGTGGTTTGCGATAGAGACAGACTCGATGGCCATTTGCCTTAAAGGTATATCCAGAGCCATCAATAGTAATCAGGGTAAGGGTACCATTGTCATGTACTTTCTGGATTTCATATGGTCCCAACCAATGATTCTGGAGTTTCCCGAGGAAGTCCTAAAACCTAGAGTCATATAAAAGAGCCCAGTCTCCTTCGTGGAAGACTTTATTTTTAATGAGAGCATCATGCCATTTAGCTCTCTGCTGCTGTATCAAGGTAGTGTGTTGAAGTGCAGAGAGCCTAATTTCATCCAGTTCATTGATCTGTTGTAGTCGATTAGTCTGTGCCTCAGTTAAGTCTAAACCAACTTCTTGTGTTGTTCATAATGTCTGGATTTCAAATTTTATAGGAAAAATAGGTTGTTTTCCAAACATTAGCTGGTAAGGTGAGTAACCAGTGGTGCTTCTCCATGTTGTTCTATAAGCCCACAGTGCTTCAGGTAGTCTGGCAGCCCAATCGCGTCTATGTGATGCAACTGTTTTTGTTAAAATTGTTTCTATTATCTTATTGCTGCTTTCTACTTGCCCATTTGCCTGTGGGTGATATGGGGTGGTAATTTTATGCTGGACATGATAGTTGTTGAGTGTTGTAGCTATTATGTTCCCAGCAAACTGTGGCCTTCCATCTATAATTATCTCTCTAGGGAGGCCATAGCATACAAATAGATGGAGCAGGAACTGTATAACAGATTCTTCTATAGCTCTGGGCAAGGCCTCTACTTCAACCCACTTGGTGACATATTCTGTTGCCACCAAAATGTATGTTTTCTAGTTTGATGGTGGGTTGATTGGTCCCACGAAATCAAGAGCCCAACGCTCGAATGGTTCAATGACTAGCTATGGTTTCAAAGGCATCTCATCCGACTGACTAGGCCGTCCCGCTCTCTGGAAACTGTCACATGCTTGGACAAATTTCTTTGCATCTTTGAAAATTGTGGGCCAATAATACCCTGTGTCTAATATTTTATGTGCAGTCCTGCGATCAACGAAATATCCACTGCACGGTTGGTCATGGCAGGCTTTTAATATATCAAAAATTTCGTCCTGTCGAATGCTTCTCCTGATTTGCATGTCTGCCCCTGTGTGAAACAAATAGCCCCCAATCCAGGAAAATCTGGTACTTCGCTGAAGAATCTGTTTTCGCTCATTAGGGGTTAGATGCTTTGGTAACTTACCTACTGCTAGGTAATTGGCAACATCAGCATACCAGGGTGTTTGAACAGCAATGGCAAAGAGATGCTCATCTGGAAATTGATCTTCAACTGCTGCTGCATCAACTGGTTTTGGCATTCTTAAGAGGAAATCAGCTAGCGATTTTCTTTCCCAGGTCGATCCTTGATTGTAATATCAATTTCCTGCAATAAAATCAACCATCTAGTTATTCTGCCATTTGTGATAGGCTTGTTTGCTAAATATTTTATAGCAGAATGATCTGTGTACAAAATAACAGGATATCCAGTAATGTAATGTCTGAATTTTTTGACAGCATGTATAACAGCTAGAAATTCTTTTTCAGTGACAGTATAATTTAATTCAACAGGGGATAGATTCTTGCTAATGTAATAAATTGCATATGGTTTTCTATCCTCCTCCTATCCAAGGACTGCTCCAATGGCTATGTCTGAGGCATCAGATGATATTTGGAATGGAAAATCCCAATTCGGTCCTCGAAGGACTGGGGCTGTAGATACGAGCTTCTTCAAATCGTTGAAGGCACGTTCACATTTCTCTGTCCAAAGAAAATCGACATTACCAGTTAGTGCATACAAAGGGGTAGCAATACGTGAATAATGTTCTATAAACCTTCTGTAATAACCAGAGAATCCAAGAAAGCTACGTACCTCTGTTTGAGTGGTAAGAGTAGGAATAAGCAAAAGTATTTGGATTTTGGCTAGGTCTACCTGAATGCCAGCTGCTGAAATATAGTGTCCTAAAATATGTCCTTCTGTCATCATCATGTAACATTTTTCGTGGCTTAAACAAAGCCTGGTAGCTATGCAACGTTGTAGGACCTTTTCTAGTGTGTCCAATGCTGGATCAAACTCATCTCCGTATGGAGTAAAGTCGTCCATATATACTTCCAGTCCTTCATTTATTAGATCTGCAAAAATGCTAAGGATAGCCCTTTGGAATGTGGCAGGGGCATTACATAAGCCAAAAGGTAAAACTCGGTAGGCGAATGTTCCCCAAGGACAAGTAAAAGTAGTTTTGTCCTGATCTTCAGGGGCAATCTATATTTGGTTATACCCACTGAAGCCATCGAGGAAAGAAAAGAATCTCTTGCCCGCCAAATTGTCCAATACTTGGTCGATGAATGGGAGAAGAAAGTGATCTTTTTGCGTTGCTTTATTTAGCTCCCTATAGTCCACGCAGATTCTCCACTTCCCATTCTTTTTCGGTACCACCACAAGCGGAGAGACCCATTTACTCTCAGAGATAGGGTAGATGAAGTTAACATCTAAAATTTTTTGAAGCTCGGCTTTTACTACTTCTTTTAGATGAGGATTTAGTCTTCTGTGAGGCTTCCTAACAGGTCTTGCATCATTTTCTATGTAAATGTGGTGTGTACATAATTGGGGGTCAATTCCTTTCATATCAGGGTAATCCCATGCAAATGCTTCTTTATATTTCCTTAAGATATGGATGAGCTTTATTTCTTGTTCGGGTGTGAGGTCGGTGTTAATGTTTAAGGTTTTTCCAGGTTCAATTTCCACAATTTTACTATGTGCAACCAAAGTGACAAGGATTGTGTGATCCTGTGTATCATTCAGAGGTTCCTCTTCTACTTCGTTATCAAATGCTGCTTTTATCATATGACACTGAGTACAAGATGTGAGTTCAGTTTGACTAATGAAATTACTGATGGCATCATCTTCTGTTTGGTCTTTGAACTCAAGTGCTTCTTGTATAGTTAATGGATATCTAATGTTATCAGTAAGATATGATATAGGGTCCCTATTAGTTTTAATTGTTATGATGCATCGCTGCGCTGGGGGATATAGTACTAAATTCTTGATATCTGTCCCCTTGGTTATGATCATGTTCCCTTGCCAACAGCTGATATAGGCATCAGCGGTAGCGAGCCAAGGTCTTCCTAGGATCAATGGATGTCCATCAAGTCGGGTTTTAGGATTTATTATCAGAAATCAGTTGGGTATTCCCAGGAGTCAACCGAGACCATGACATCATGTAGTATGCCTTCCGGCCTAACCACCGATCGATCAGCCAATTCTAATAAAGTGGCGGTGGGTTCTGCAGATGTAATGCCTAGCTTTTGGCAAGTAGCGGTTATCAATATGTTGATTGCAGCTCCAAGATCAACTAAAGCATTGGGCAAGGTTTGACCATAAATTTGAACAGTTACTATTGGATTTCCTGGGTCTTCATACTTAATGGATGTTTCCTTTCCTGATAATAGGTCAGATAAAGTGCCGACTACTTGAACTCTTGGATTATTTATTATATTCCTCCTTGGTCTTTTTATGCACAATTCTTTAATAGTTTTTGCATATATCAGGATGTCTTGAATGGCTTGGAGGAATGGAATTTTTATGTACAAATTTTGTAATTCTCCTAGAATGTCAAAATTAGGTTTTTGTATAGGTCAAGATATGACTAATCATTCTGGGAACGGGGGAGAGGATGTGGTTGGTTGATTATGAGTTTGTTGTCTATTCACATCCTCCTCTTGTGACAGATGTTCTCTAGGTAATTGATCTTCAATCTGAACTGTTTTATTTCCTTCTGTTTGAATAATACGCTCAGATCTTAGCTGAAGATCATTGCACTCCCTTAGATAGGGTCCTTCTTTTGGTGTTTCTAAAATTGGGAGAGCTTGGACCGGTCTGTTATTTGGATTGGGATTGGGCTGGGCTGGAAGTTGAGGTCTCAGATTAGATTGGGGATTTTGTTGTAAAGCTGGCAGTGTAGGTTAAGGGAGAGGAATATTTCCTACTAGCTGTTGTGTTGGTCTCTGCCAGTTAGACTGCCAGGTTGAGCTTTGTGAAGTGGGGGGAGTCCATTGTGGTGGGTATGGGTTGCTTTGCCAGTATGGTGGGGGATAAGGAGGATTCGACCAACCAAATTGGCTTGTCTGATTTAGCCACGGATTCCCATAAGGATATGACTATGATGACCAGTTTGGAAATGGGGGCTGAAACTGACTTTGCCATGTACTCTACTGTTGAGTATTGTACTGCGGATACAGAAAAGGAGCAGCTGGGTTTGAAAACATACCAGTTTGTCACGGCTGCCACTGACAGCGCTGGTTGAGTAAATATACTGCTTCTGGTTCTTCTTCTGTCTCCTTATATACTGCTTTCAGTCCAGGTAATGAGGGACAACTTTCTGTAGAGTGATCCCTTGTACAGATGGCGCATGTTTGGACTGTATCTAGTGGACATTCCTTATGGCTATGCTTCTTCCTGCATTTGGGGCAGAAGATTTCCAAATTCTGTTCTGCCTCCATTTGCTTTTGCTTGGCCTGCAAAACGTCCAATTGTGTAGTCAGTGTTCCTAGTATATCAGTTTTAAAATTTTCAAATAAATTTCCAATTTCCACACCCATTACTCCTGATGGGATTTTGTTTTCTCTTACAAACCGATCATGTTCTGTTGGTTTTATTCGTGTACTGCCTCTCGAACTCCTGATGCATAAATAAATTATGTCAGCAAAACTTTCTTGATAATATCCCCTTTCCCCATAATGTTTAATGTTTCGATCCATTGCTCTTTCATGCCCCTTATTAATGTTGTTTTCAACACGTTATCAGGTAAAGGTAGTGATGCAGGTCTAATGTTTCGTTTGGTCTAGCTATCATCTGGAATATTTTATCTTTTAGTTCTCTAGACCTGCAATAGTCTTGATATTTTTTTAAAAATGATTCTTTCATTTGTTCCCAGTTATTTATAACCCCACCACCTAATCCCATAAACCATCTTAAAGCAGCCCCTTTCAGAGTAGAGGGGAACAGTTTTAGTTTCTGGGGGTCAGTGGTGTAATCATGTCCCATGCACAGTCCATCAAATTCAAATAAAAATGCATCTGGGTCCTCCGATGTAAGCCCGTGAAATGTAGGGATATGTTGAAGGGGGATTGCTTTCATGGGGGCATTTCCTGCGGAGTCCACTACGGGGTATTGTAATGTAAAGGTTTGGGTGTTTAGGGGATTTTGAGCCATTGGGTCAAATATGTGCCAATAACCTTCCGGAATTTCTAAGAGGGTATTCCTAGGTTGAGAGGGAATGTCGTTGATAGGAACAGTTTTAATAGCACTTCCTCTATCTGGGATTTTTGTCTGAGGGGATTGGGTCCCTTCAATAATAATTTTTGTTGCACTCCCTTTGTCTGGGCTATTCAATGGATGAGTTATCCTAAGAGGAGATCTCAATTCCTCAGTCTCCCCTATTTCCCCTTCACCTTCACAAAGATTACCAAAATTCCCTTCCTGCAATAGTTCTGGAATAGAATTTTCAATTTCTTGAAAGTCTTGTTCGTCAGTTTGACTATGCACCTCAACAAAGGCTACAGATGGTGAACCTGTGGCCTGAAGGGAGCTAGTAGGCTGTTTGGAAATAACTTTCCTGGGTCCTACTGAAGGCTGAGATTCAGCTTTCTTATAGATTTCGTCTATGAAGGTTGATCGACCAAGGGTCACCGGCCCCTTAGCTTTTTCTGGTTTTGGCAAAGGTTTGGAATTTTTCTCCGACTTTTTCTGCTTAGTCATGAACTCAATTTAACTACTAAATCCTTCTTAAGCAGATAGCAGCAAATCTAGAGGAAAGCAGGCAAAGGAGCAGGGCTTTTACATGCTCCGTACGTAGGTTCGTACCTTCCGTTTTCAAACCCCAATTCTTCCCTAACAGGTTCGTACACTACCGTAAAAAAAGAACAAATGGCTACACTCTTTCCCCGGCAATGGCGCCAAAATGTAGAGCTATAAAAAGGGTCTCTTTCACCTCTAGTTACCTCACATTAATATGTCAATCCGGGAACGTCTTGCTATTTCAAAGAGTGTCTCAGTCTAAGGCTTAGCATTTGTCAGAGTAATGCTCGTAGTACAGCTATTTAAAACTACAAGAGTAAATTGATGCGTGTCTACAACTTAACTACTTCAAAAGGCTAAATCACACAAAGCAATGCATCAGTCAAAGGTCCGGTAGCAATAAACCATCCTTTTCGTAACTGATGAGAATAGATCCGAGGTCTGGGAGCCAGGTAGCAGATGCTGATGCTCACTACAGCCTGAGATCGTCCTTAATAAATAGAAATGAAACGGCAAGTAAAGAAAATAGAAATGAAATAAAACAGCACATCAGTCAAGGGTTTCGTAGCAATAACCCATCCCTTTCATAACTGATGGGAGCAGATCAGAGGTTTGGGAGCCAGGTAGCAGATGTTGATGCTCACTACAGCCTGAAATCATCCTTAATAAATAAGAAATGAAATGGAAAGTAAAGAAAATAGCAAATCAGCAATCTTGACATGGAACAGGAATTGAAATGGAACAGCAAGTGAAATGGAACAGCAATTCGGAAATGGAACAACAATTGAAATGGAACAACAAGTCAGAAATGGAACAGCAATCAAAAATGGAACAGAAATTCAGAAATAAGCAGTAACCAAGTTCATCGAGCTGTAACTCTATTTAATCACCCCAATCAAAACATCGATCCTTCGCTTTTAAAGATATACACATACTATGGAACAACACTACCTACAGATCCAAGATGGAACAACACTCAAAACCATATAAACACAACGTGCTTAATCTAACTCCATTATTGCCCTAAATAAAAGCATACAATTGCAACTCAAAGTGAAAACAGTAACATTCAAAGATTCAATAATCATGTGAAATCAGAACCTTCAAGATAAATGTTGTAACACAATCGCATAAAACTCTGTAATGGAATGACAGTATCCTGTAGAGATTAACCGTATTATACCAACACTTAAAGGATTGATAACATGATGCAGCATCAATACAAGGATTTTGTTTGCAGGAACATTAAATGAGTTAAACACAACAAAGCATGTAACATAATCATTAGAAAACACAATAGATTACCAGATCACGTCGATAAATAAACCACACAGAAACCACGCGTAATGGTACAAGAGCAAGTGTCCTCTAGGGCCGAGCCCTTAGCCTCCAGGGGTACACTGCTTAAGATTGATCCAGGCTCAAAGATAAAAGAGTAACCAAGTCTGTATTAATACATGAAGTAAAATTACAGTAACTCAAGTCTTTAACAGAACATAACGATCATGGTCTTGATATTTCTTAAAAGAAATTACATAAAATCATCCCCCTCCAGCCAACAACGCTATCCCTTATATAAAGATGATGACGGAGATATCTAGATGCAGAAATAGATAAAACAGCGATCCCTCAGGATGATTCGCAGAATCGTTAATCCTGAGTCACTTCTTTCCTTTTCTGCTCCGAGCTGGTATCTCTGCTTCCTTTCCTGGGTTGGTCCGTTTTGATCTGGTTTGAACGCGGTCTCCCGACGAAGGGACAGCAGTTAATTCATCTTTGTCTTTTCCTTCAGGATGGCCACTTTCCATTTTTCCTCCCTCCTGTACATAGGAATGACAATTATCAGTGTTCTCTATTAATCTCACATGTTTCGTTATAAATCCTTATTATTGTCTAAGTTCCTAATGCAAAAAGGCTTATAAGTCCTAATGAAAAGATACTGAAATAACCATCAAAACATACCTTCTTTGATACTCCACAGGGACATTTCTCAAAAATCAACTGTGTCATTTGTGTTGTATCTTTCTCTTGTCCAGTTCCTTGTTTTTACATTTTATTTAAAATGGTGTAGGTTGTAGTGTATGTATTTCAATGTTTGTGGTAGGAAACTACAAATAACTTATTGATGTAAATCTAACAAGAAGGGGAAATATTATCAGCTGTTGTAGTAGTGATTCGACCATTCCAAATTTTCACATGGTATCAGTGTAATGCAGGTGAAGCAAGAAGAACATTGCCATAGAACCCAACAATGAGAAGAGAAGGAGGTAAAAATAGTTTTAGGAGGCAGTATTTTGAATCCTCGAAGGGTTTTTGCAGTTCAAGCGAGCAAGGTTGAATCTTCTAGGAAAGCCTCTGTGAGTGAGTCAAGAAAGAGGAAGGCCTTCTAGATCGAAATCCTGTCATGGAAGAGGGAGAAAATTTAAGCCTTAGCGTGACAAAGAACTGATGGGACACAGTGTTTTTGCAGGAAGTTTGCTAGGAAGAAAATCGTTAAAACAGAGAGGAGAAGCACCATGAGGAAATTTTTCCTCAGTAGAATTCTCGCCAAGAAGTTTGTTTCTTATTGTAGCAGTAGTAAGGAACAAGGAGGATCAATTCGATGTTTTCGTGGGAGATATGGAAACCAGTGGGCTAAGAGAGAAAGAGAAGTTTGATGGGGCATCCTACTATGTGATCTAGAAGGCAAGGATGTCGTGCCTTCTAGATGAGAATTTTCTCAAGGTCTATGTTGATAATGTTGTGGTTGAGCCCATTGATCGAGATTAGCTAATGAAGTACAAAGGGGAAATGGTGAAGGCCAAGAGGATGATCCTTGATGGATTAAAGGATCACATTATATGATACATCGCTAGTAAAGGGACTGCTAAGGATATGTGGGATGTCTTGGCAACATTGTATCAAGGATCTTCCCAGTAGCAGAAGTTATACTTAGAGCAAAAATTGAGATCTACAGAGATGGAGAAGGGGGAGTGCATTGTTCTTTTCCTCACAAAGATTCAAGAGACTTGGGATGAGTTAGAAGCTATGAGGTATACACCTCAAGGTTTCGAGATGGTGAGACTGGCCCTAAACTCAGTCTCATAAAAGTGGTAGGTCTTTGTCCACAGCATCCTCAGCAATGGAGCTTTGCTAGACTGGGATAATATGTGGGAAGCTCTCAAGTAGGAAGAGATGAGGAGAGATCTAGTCAAGTGTAAGCTTGACAGAAGTAATAGCTTTGGTTTGAAGCCCAACGAGGAGGAAGAGAATAGAATCCCTGCGTCCAAGGAGCAGCAAGAGTAGCGAAGGTGGAAGAAGGACCTCTCAGAAAGAAGGAAAAATATGAGAAGTGCAATCTGAAGGCGGAACCCATGAAGATCAAGGAAGAGGGGTTCACCATGACAACCGAGATACCTCTAGGAGGGATGTGGGCTGATTTGGAGTTGTAGTTTGAAGGATCTATAGATGGGAAGGATTCTTGAGGAGCCCGCCTCTCGAATCAATACCTTGCTACATGAGCCCAAATCTGTAGTAGCAGGATGGAAAAAGTGTCAGATGATGCAGGGGATTTTTGGAGCGACATATGCAGTGGCTATAATATGAATTCTAAGCAGCGTAGTGTGCCAAAGTTGGAGCAGGATAGGGAGCACAGTGTAGTAGCAGTAGTAATGCAGTAGCTTTAGAGGGATATCATGGGACTAGCACTAATCAGATCTTCAGCATCGAGATGCATCTATGATGAACATTTGTTTAGTAATTTGGGATGTTTTCCCATTGTGGATGTAGTAACAGTGATAGTTTGCAATGTAGGAGAAGTTGGCAGTTCTAGTGCCCGCAACAACACAGATGCAAAAATTCAGAGGGAGTTGTAGTACGGATGTAGTGTTGAAAATGGCAGTGTCAACAAAAGTAGAGTTGTAGTAGAAGTGCATTTGTTGGATGACAACATGTCATACATTAGCAGTGCAGAGGACAATGTTATGAAGTCAAGGTGATGCCTCAGTGAGAGGCACCGCTAGAGCACATTCCTCGCTAAGAGGGAGTGTTGATTTATGGTAGCATTAGATGTTCTCTAAGTCTCAAATTTTGTAAGAAGGCATGAGGGCATTTATTCCAAAGAACCCATAGTGTATTTTGGGAAATTCCAATGAGAGACAATTTATTAAAATAATTAATTATTTTTAAAGGGACCCTATGTCTAAACTTAGGAAATTAAAATAATTAATGGATATTAATCTAATTGTGGGTGTAACTTCTAGAAGAAGATTGCAGGTTTTAACTCCATATAGAAGTTACCTGCATACGAATTCTAAAACACAGAAAATAAATAGTGCGAGAGCATAACACATATACACAGAGATTTCCCCTAGATCCCAAAACCGGGACTACCAGCTTAATTTTTCATTATGATCCTTTCAATGTTACAATACATATTTATACATGCCGAAGCATCCAATACCATGAATTGAAAACCATCGCATCCAAAACCATGGACCGAAAACAATCACGTTCAAAACCATGGACCGAAAACCATCGCATCCAAAACCATGAGCACAAATAATGCACAAAAACATAGGTAGGTCCACCCAACCTAACATAGGTTCCAAAACCAAAATTGTCCCCATAAAGTGGGGTTACCTACACCCCTTAAACCCCCTGTGACTCCCCCTGCTATGTAATCGTCACAACGAAGGGGGGTCTTTGCCCCCCTCCTAACCCCCCAGTTAACCATGTGGGATAGTTATGAAAGAATATAACACAACCCAACATTCTCCCAGTTGTTGTTTTCTTTCCACAGGGGGCCACAAGAGAGCTTAATCATTTATCCGGCCCTGAAATGCCCATTTTTTCTCTACAACAAGAGAACTTTTTAGAGCTCACAGATTTTATCAATGCATCTGCAATATTCTTCAAAGTGTCCACCTTTACCAACAACACCTTTTTGTCTTCTATCATATCCCTCACAAAGTGATACTGAACATCAATGTTCTTTGTCTTTGAATGATATGCAAGGTTCTTTGCCAAGAAAATTGCACTTTGGCTGTCACAGTCTATCCTTATAGCTCCCTGTACCAACCCCATATTTGAAAACAATCTCTGCATCCAAACTGCTTCCTTACTTGCATGAGTGGCTGCAATCTATTCTGCCTCTGTAGTTGATAGTGCCACTACATATTGTTTCTTACTCATCCAACTGACTGTACCTCCAAATAGGTTAAACACATACCCACTTGTAGATCTTCTCTTATCCAGATCTCTAGCCCAGTCCACATCAAAAAAATGATGAATATCCAACACTCTATCGAATCCTAGTCTTCCTTGGTAGCACAAACCATAATCACTAGTGCCATGGAAATAACTAAAAACCTACTTCACTGTTTTCCAGTGCTTCTTCCCTGTTTTTGACATAAACTTGCTCAATACTCCCACTACATGTGCAATGTCTGGTCTAGTACAAACCATCGCATATATTAGGCTACCAATTGTACTTGCATATGGAACACGGGACATGTCCTCTTCCTCTTCTTGTGTCTTGGGACACTGTTCAGCAGATAACTTTACACCTAGAGGAATAGGAACCTTCACCAGTTTACTATCTTGTATATTAAACCTCTGCAATATTGTCTCAACATACTTCCTCTAGTTTAACCAGAACTTCCTCTTTGTCTGATCTCTTTTAATTTCCATGGCCAAAATATAGTTTGTAACACCAAGATCTTTCATGTCGAATTTGGAGGACAAATGGGTCTTCAAATATTGGATAATTCTTTGTATTTTCCAACCATCAACATATCATCCACATACAAGACCAGATAAATAACACGGTCACCAATTAATTTAAAATACACACAGTGATCTGCTTTGCTTTTGGTGAAGCCAAGTCCCCATATAAATGTATCAAATTTCTGATACTGCATCCTTGGTGACTATTTTAACCCATACAGAGACTTCTTTAACTTGCATACCAGTTCTTTGTTACCCTTCACCGCAAAGCCTTCAGGTTGCTTCATGTAGATCTCCTCATCCAGATCCCCATGAAGAAATGTTGTCTTCACATCCATCTGTTCTACCTCAAAATCAAAAGCAACAACAACAAATAAAAGTAATCTAATAGAAGTTACCTTATCAACAAGAGAAAAAATTTCACCAAAATCAATTCCCGGCACCTGGGAATAACTTTTTTCTACCAACTGAGATTTGTATTTCTCCACCTTTCCTTTTGCATTTGTCTTCTCCTTGAACACCCATTTGCTGCCAATGGGTTTCCTTCTAACGGCAACTCCACTAGATCCCAAGCCTCATTTTTGTACAAAGATGCCATTTCATCAATCATGGTCTCTTTCTAGAGTTTTCCATCCTTTGAATCTACTACTTCCTTCATAGTTCTGGGATCATCATCAGTAATAGATAAAGCAAAATTTGAACAAAAAGTAGATAAACTATACCTTTCTGGTTTCCTTCTTTCTCGAACTGATCTTCTCACACCCAGAGTTTGTGGTTCTTCATCTTCTGATTCCTCCTCTACTATAGAGTCTAATTCTTCCTCCTTTAGCTCAAACTCTATCTTCTCAGGTTCCTTTCGTTGGACTTCATATTTAATGACATATTTCACCTCTGTGAACACCACATCTCAGTTGTACACAACCTTCCTTGTTACTAGGTTGCAAAGCTTATAACCCTTTAAACCATCCTTATACCCAATAAAGATGCACTTTTCAAATTTACTATCCAACTTGGTTTGTTTCTCCTTTGGAACATGTACATATGCATCACATCCAAATACCCTCAGATGTGAAAGAGAGGGTTTCTTAGTAGTCCATACCTCTTGTGGAGTCTTATCCTCCAACGCTGATGAAGGTGATCTATTAACCATGTAACCTGATGTTTGCATTGCCTCTGCCCAGAATTCATGTCCTAACACGGCACCACTGAGCATGCTTCTTGCCCTTTCCATCAATGTCTTGTTCATTCTTTCTGCAACTCCATTTTGCTGAGGTGTATATGGAGTAATCTTCTACCATGCTATACCACACTTCTTACAGAATTCTTCAAATTCC
>APFE030588271.1:0-16674 GCA_000404065.3 Pinus taeda | reverse complement strand
GCCCATGGTATTTGGCCCACAGGCTTCACCTAAACAAAACCTCTTTTTTGAGTGTTAATAAGTATAAAGAGGTTTATGGAGTAAATATAAAAAGATGTTTTATTTATTTACTATACCTAGTTTATTTATATTTTTATTTATTTCTCATATCTCTTTTATTTACCATGGTATTTGGCCCATAGGCTTGGTATATAATTAGATGTTGATTTTTAATCCCACTTCACATATTTTTATTTATTTACCATACCTCTGTATAACTATTTTATATTTATTTATTTACCATACCTCTAGTTTATTTATATTTATATTTATTTACGATATCTTTTTTTTTAGTGTTGGTAAACCTCTTTATATTTTAAATTTATATTGTGTTTATACATAATAATAATTAGATTGATTTTTAAATAGGTCTGACATTAAGTTGAAAATGTTAAATGTTAAATGTTAAAAATTTTATGTTTACATTTTTATGTTTTTACGTGAGATGTACCCCCATACTGAGCTGTAGGATGTCTCTCCACAACCAAACTAACCCATCTTAACCCTAGATCTATCAAGCACCAATATCTTGAGGTGAAAACCTCTTTTTTGAGTGCAAAATTTGTTGAAAGGATTTCACCTCAAGAGATTTGATCCCTCTTGATGCTTGATAGATGGGTCTAGGATGGCTATACAATACTATATAATATCTATATTTTTATCTATGTGTCTCTTTGTTATTCCATCTCTCTATCTCCTCCACCCCCCAAACATACACATTCTCTCGTTATATCTATCTATCTCCTCCCCCTCTCTCTCTTCCCCTTTTGTCTACCCCTATTTTCCCCTTTTGTCTATCTCTCTTCCCTCCTACTCTCCTCTCTCACTCTTTCTCCATTTCTTTGTTGTCACTGTTGGAAATAATACTTGGGGGGCGGGGGTGTGAATCAGTATTAGCAAATAAATATAACTTTTTCATTTCATACTCTGATTCATATACAGTACTTTAGTTAAGGGAACCCACGTGTACACACAACTATGCATATATCTAGTAAACTTATGATTCAATTAATCCATCATATGTTGTTATTTGATTAGTGCATCAGAACTTCATTAACCATATAAAAAGTAAACAGGTGCAGTAAAACAGAATAGATCATCACACATAAGAAACGCACATGAACACCATGATGTAAGGTGGAAACCCAATGTGGGACAAAAACCACCTGCTACCGTCTTCCTTTAATATAAGAAAAACATGTTTACAATCTTGTACGGGCACAAACTCGTATCAGTACGCAGGCACCCACTTGCAGAAGGCTACAACCTTTTCTCGTTCTCCAGCTACCACTGGAAGGGAGCTACAACCCCCTAGCTCTTGTACTAGCCGATATATTTACTAATACGTAGGCACCGACCTATAGAAGACTACGATGTTCTCTCTTTCTTCCAATGACCACATTTCATAAATTTTTAGACTGGATCCGTCAATAACATCATTCAATCATCAAATACATCTGCATCAACCAATCTCCCTTTCACAACTGAACTAATCAACCACTTTGACAACCCTTCAATCTGATCTTTCGAAATGTTGTATCTAGAATGCAGTAACTAAAACCCATGCCAGTACCCAAAACATTGCAAAAGTAAATAGAGGTAGCTAAAACATATTTTACAAGGCATAAGCTACTTCCCTGTGTCGAACCTGCGTGCATATGCACCTTTCTCAAGGCGAACCTGCTTACAGATCTGCAAATCAAACTTAAGATGTATATGTTGTTTTGATATGCATAGCTAGCAAGTATATGCGCCTTTTCTAAAGTGAACCTACGTACAGATCTGTAAGTGATGATTTTAAATTCCAAACATCAATTATACCCAGATCATCATATTTACAGACTACAACATGCGCCAGTTATTCAGATAAATGATCAAACCACATAAAGATACTTCACTTCAAGCCTTAAGGTCTTGACCCAACATTAGGTCTCATCCTTCATCAAGTGCTAAGGTTCATCCTTGGTTCAGATCCAGCTATGCACCATAACCCAATAACCTGAGCACTAGTTCTTGCTCATCATCAGATATTCAATACTTAAGTACACTAGTCTAATGGTCTTCTTCTCCTTATATAGTGTTAGGCCTTTCCCAATACCATGGTCCAAAATCACTTAGGACCAATACCTTTGACCAAATACCTAGGATCAATACTTTGGACTAGATACTTTGGACCAATATCGTGGATCAAAATACCATGGACCAAATACCACGGACCAAAACTTAGATTTCCAACATGTACATGCCTTTCCTTCTGTGAAACTGCATGTGTACTATATATGCGCCTTTTGGTCTATTAACCCGTGTGTATGTGCTACTTTGTCAAGGTGAACCTACATATACTTCACTTTCCTCATTCTGTGAAGTCTGATATGTAAATCTAAGTTGTTAAGCTGCTAAACTGTGATCTGTCATCTGAGTGAGTTGCCATCAAGGACAACACCTATGTCAAATCTGAGTCATAATGCCAACAATTTCCCCCTCTGGACTTGATGGCAACCCCAAGTCACTCTCCCCCTTTGTCATCAAGGGAAAAGGGTCATACTCCCCCTAAGTACATGCTGATTTCTCTGATATGTTGAAGTGTACTGATTGAGCTTCATGAACGAGTCCAGGCTCCCCCTAAATATAAGCAAGGTCTACAAAAATATGTTCTAAAAGAAGAACATGACTCTATACATACATCATAAATGACCTTTCTATCACCAATGACTCATACATACATCCATCTCCCAACCGAGTGGGGATATACCAATTGTTTATATATGTCAAAACAAAATATTACAACATCCATCCCATGCATAGTGGGGTAACAAAATAGGTCATTTCATGACCTTTTCATAAAAAGATATACATGACATATATAATAGAGACCAAGACCATGATAGTCATCAACAACTATCATCAGCAGCATTTGTCAATCAACCTCCAGTCCAACAACCTTGTTCTCCCCCTGAACCTGTTCCACCTGAAACAAAAACTATTGTGTGATTTTGTACCAAGATCTTCTAAGATAATGCGAACAATGCATTATTAGAAGCATATGCTCCTCCTGAACTTGTGCCAACCAACACATACCATGAACCATATCAGACTTCTTTTCTTGAGTCTGTCCTACTGCTATTTCTTTAGAGCACCATATACGCGACTGCGCAGCCTCTAACTCACGTATATATGCGACTTCGCTTCATAATAGCTGTGTATGAAAATTGGAATATTGAAGTTTTACACTTTCAGCTTCCCTTGGGTCTGTCATTTCTGCAAACTGAGCTATGCCACATCTTTCTAAAAATAATTTTGTCTTCTTCAATACCTGGAATTGAGATGATGTATGCTTCTTTTGGTTTGGTGTCCGAATTTCACTCATGCACTCCTTTACTTTATGTCCAAACTTGTTACATGCATAACATCTTACATGTTTCATATTCCTTTTATTGCAATCAACAACTTTGTGACCAAACATATTACAAGCAAAACAATATCCCTTAAAGTACCTGGGAACTAACAATCTTTCTATGTGTCGGCCTTGAACCATTCTACTTCTGCATCCTGCTGCAACATGTCCAAAGTTATGACATTCATAACACTCAACGTTATTCATCTGAGAACATAACTGACTATCACTTCCATAGTTTGGAGTAAAATATTTTCTTTGATGGATTTCTTTCCTTGGTTGTTGATGTGGTTGACCTCTTATCTCCTTGTTGAGCATTTCAGGCTGTGCATTAGAGTTCCTTGCCTCAGCCTGAGAGCTAGATTCACCTTCAATAGATTCATGAAAACCAAGACGAGTTTTGATAGCAGGGGATCTTTGACTACTAAGAATATCATCCAAAATCTTAGCACTATCTTGAAATCGTAATAGTTTATCATTTTCTTCTAATTTACCTTTAAAGATATTTACCTCAACCTGATGTTGTTCTTCCTTTCCGAGATATTGTTTCTTTATGTTTTCTTCAAATTTTCTTCCTTTTTCCACTTGTTGCCTTAATTCAAGAACTTCATGTTCTTGTTCTTCAAGAGCTTCTTCATTCTGCTTCTTTGATTCTTCAAGATCTTGCCCTTAGAGAGAGGATCTTAGATTCAAGTCTCTAGATTGTTATTCTTTGATCATTTATTTCATTTCTTAATGATATCACTACATCCTACAGTTGCTCCCTTACTTTGGTTACTGTCTCCAGCTGATCTTTTAATCTGGTAACTTCTTCTTTTTCTATGTCATTATTTTCATATGCCATAAGAAGTTTAATTTCCTAATCATATTCATCACCATTGGACAAGCCATCACTATTAACATGAGTATAATAACTTCTATTACCTTCTTCAGACATCTTTCCTTTGTTATGAGGGCATCTAGCAATGTAATGACCAACTCTACCACAAGAAAAACATTTGAAAGGTAGCTTACCTTTGAACCTTCCAGATCCCCGTTGAAGCTTCTTGACAAAATTTACCTCATATTCTTCTTCTGAAATGTATTCTGATTCATTGAGTTTTTCTTTTTCTTTTTTTGATACTTTAAATGCAGCTTCTCTCATATTTGATGGTCCTCCTTTCCTTATTTCAAAAGCAGTTAAGATTCCGTGAAGCTATGTCATAGTGATATTCTGCAGATCCTGCTTTTCTTCTATGGCAAACACTTTGGGTTCAAATTTAGCATATAAGGATCTTAAATCTTTTTCAACTAAGGTAACTTCCTTTATCTCTTCACCTAGATTCTTCATACAATTGACAACCTCATCTATACATAGAAAGTAACTAGCTATGCTTTCATCACTATGCATCTTAAGAGTTTCATACTGAATTCTAAGAGTTTGAAGCTTAGCACGTTTTACCTGAGAGTCTCCTTCGTAGCTCAGAATGATTTTGTCCCATATTTCTTTGGCTGATTTGAGCTGCATGACCTTGAAAAACTCTGATTTTGACAAGCTTCCTATTAAAATAGTAACAGCTTTGGCATTGGTTTCATATTGCTTTCTACCTACCGTATCTTAGGAATTGCTAATGGAAATGTATATCCTCCTTCCATGATTTCCCAAATATCCATTCCAAGTGATTGTATATAGGATGTGGTTCTTATGTTCCAGTAAACAAAATTTCTCCCATTGAAGATTGGTGGTCCGATGGATCCCTCTCTTCTTGATTACTCATGATGATGGATCTTCCTTCAAGCGATCAAGCTTCTTCTCAAGGACTCGCTCTGATACCAATTGTTCGAAATAATATTGAGAGGGAGGGGGCTGAATCAGTATTATCAAATCAATATAACCTTTTTATTTCATACTCTGATTCATATACAATACTTCAGTTAAGGGAACCCACGTGTACACACAACTTTGTTTAATGCAACTAGTGTATATCCAGTAAACTTATGATTCAATTAATCCATCATATGTTGTTCTTTAATTAGTGCATCAAAAATTCATTAACCATATAAAGAGTAAACATGTGCAGTAAAATAGAACAGATCATCACACATAAGAAACACACATGAACACCATGATGTAAGGTGGAAACCCAATGTAGGACAAAAACCACCTACTGTCGTCTTCCTTTAATATAAGAAAAACATGTTTACAATCTTGTACTGGCACAGACTCATACCAATACGTAGGCACCCACCTGCAGAAGGCTACAACCTTTTCTCGTTTTCCAGCTACCACTAGAAGGGAGTTACAACCCCTTGGCTCTTGTACTAGCCGACATATTTACTAGTACGTAAGCACCGACCTACATAGGGATATGACCATCTCTCTTTCTTCCAGGGACCACATTTCATAAATTTTCAGGCTGGATCCATCAATAACATCATTCAATCATCAAATATATCTGCATCAACCAATATCCTTTTCAAAACTAAACCAATCAACCACTTTGACAACCCTTCAATTTGATCTTTCAAAATTTTGTATCCAGAATACAGTAACCAGAACCCATGCCAGAACCCAGAGCATTGCAACATCAAATAGAAGTAGATAAAACATATTTTACAAGGTATACACTACTTCCCTGTGTCGAACTTGCATGCATATGCACCTTTCTCAAGGCGAACTTGCATACAGATCTGCAAATCAAACTTAAGATGTATACGTTGTTTTGATATGCATAACCAGTGTGTATATGCACCTTTTCTAAAGTGAACCTGCGTACAGATCTGTAAATGATGATTTTAAATTCCAGACTTCAGTTATACCCAGATCATGATATTTACAGACTACAACATGCACCAGTTATTTAGATAAATGATCAAACCACATAAAGATGCTTCACTTCAAGCCTTAAGGTCATGACGCATCATTAGATCTTATCCTTCATCAAGCGCTAAGGTTCATCCTTGGTTCAGATCCAGCTATGCACCATAACCCAATAATCTGAGCACTAGATGTTACACAAAAATATCGTCACCTTGATTATTTGCAGTCGGTGTAGGCTTATCATCACCTATACCAGCTTCCTAAGCAAGTCTTAAGCCTCAGCTCTTCAAAGCAAGTCTTAAGCCTCAGCTCTTCAAAGCAAGCTTGAAAAATGAGAGAAAGACATCAAAAAAGCAATGTAACTCTGGTTCCGCACTTTCTCTTACTTTTTCCTGCGGGCCCGCACCTTCTGTTTAGGAAATCTGCGTACTTATACACTCTGTATGTAAAGGGGAGGGTGCGTACCCCTGTAAAAGTCAAAAGGCGCAATATTTATGTTAAAAAACTCATCTTGGGTTAATTCTAGAGTTTTCTAGAAGCATTTGTTATGTGGATTGTTCGCTCCAAGTGGCTCATGCATCCCATATAAGGAGGAACTAATCCCTTGTTGAGAGGAGCTATCCCTTTGAAGGAGGACTCTATCCCTTTGAAGGAGGAGCTGGTAACTGATCTCCATTGCACTATAAATTGAGGCATTGGGTCAGTGGCCAGAGAGTTTAGAAGCTGAACTTTTGAGGGTAAATGCTAGTGAAATCAAGACTTCCTATTTGAGCTTAAGAGGAGAGATCACATACCTTTTTGGCCCCATTAGGGAGTGAGTGAAGCTTGTCAAAGTAGAGGAGACTTCTTGTTGGACCCTGGAAGGAGCTTGTATAGTGTCAAGGCAAAGGTTGTAAGGTTATTTCCTTTTGAATTAATGCAATCAAGCTCATTTTTCTCAACAAGTATCTTATGCTATTTGTTTCATGGACTCCTTGACTTTCATGTTAAATATGTTTTATAATATTGGATATTCAGGTGCTATTTACTCGTTTTCCTTGTTTGTGCTTGCAGGTTTGCGATGAAGGAACTTACTTGGATCAAAGGAGCGAAGGCATCTCCAAACTTGCGTTGGACATGAGGTAGGCCCTTAAACACATTTGTTTACCATTATTTATAAAGCACATTTAGAGAAAGATAGTGTCTGGTTGGTTTGTTTGTCATTAGGTCTTCATTAGATTCTAGGAAGGTCTGTCTTGTCCGCAAGATCGACTCATTCCGCGTGACAGGCTACCCTGCCTCTGTCTCCTGCTGTTCATCCATTATTTCTTTGCCTTTTGCTTTAGTGTTGGTTGTAGATGCTTGTTGGGTAGTCTGTGCAGCTGGAGCAGTGGATGTGCCTTCTCCTACTTGGACTGGTTGCTTGAACAGGACCTGCTGACAAGAATCCAAGTCAAGAGTTTTCTCTAAATCTTTCACAGTCTGCTCCATTTTCTCTTCTTGAGTAAATTCTTCTACTATTTATTCAGGCACCCATTCATCTTGGTTGGAAAAGTGTTCTATTTGTGGATATGGGCAATGTTTATAGGCTAGCAGCCTATACTTGACTCTCCTAGCACTGATAAAGCCTTCAAGGTCATAAGGGACCCACCAAAAGCTTCTTTTAAGTTTGAGTTGCTGCCCCAATATTTGATCAGCCTCTTGCAAACCATCTTTCTTGTTCATGATGAATGGGCCTAGGTGGTCTCTGAATTTGAGATTAGCTTTCTTCATGGCACTGTGGAAATGTGTCATATCAGAGTTTATGAGTTGTCTATAATATTCCAGGGCAAACAACCTCATAGGCACATACCTTGGGAGCCTGTAGGGACAGAGCTCACAGCCATAGATTCTGATAACTGTGTGATTTTGGTATAAATACCAATCACCTATTTTGTAATTCCTGGACAACTGTAAGATTTTGCATATCTTTGGACAATCTGATAGGAGGAGTCCTCTTTAAGAGGCATGTGACTGGATAAACAAATTGGTCAATAAATTCACAGTATGAATAGGGAGAATTATGGACTTGGTGGAAGACTGAAGACCAGAAGATGACAGACCTCCTCTCACCCTGTGAGTCTAGCTTCTTGATTGGGCACTAGAAGCAATCTGTCTGATAATACATGAACAGGTGATAGATGTATGATGAATATTTAAATATTGCTTCCCTTTTTAGCCTTGACAATTGGTCATGCATCTTGTTGGCAATATACTTGGCATAATTGTATTTTACAGCAGGGGGCTTCTCAAAGCTATATGCAGATAGCATGACCAACACAGTTTCATCAACATGCTCATTTGTGGTGAATCCCAGCACAGAGGATATCATGTCCACCAGCAGCTTGCCTACCTCATTGAAATTTGTATATGAAAAAGGAGGTGGCCCAGAAGGTTGGCAGTCTGCCTTCATGAAATTTTTGGCCACTGCAGCAATGTCTGTGCTAGAGAGCTTGGAGCCCTCATCCAACAAGTATTTAATAGAAAAAGGATATAGCAGCTGGGTTTGCTTGCAGTTCAACATTTGATTAATGGAGTCTGGTGTTATGTAAAAGAGGATGCTCCTAGATGGAGACTTTACAGCTCTGAGCTTCTGGTCATAGTTTTCTGCACAGAGATGAATGACTTCATGAAAGACATTTATAGATGGTAGGAAGTAGGTGGGCAGATTGGACAGCCAGATGCCATACATGTCACTGTTGTCCAAGTGACTGTTCCTCAGCTGGCAGAATGTCTGCAAGTGGTTCCTCTCTGCCACAAAATTTGCAATGAGGAAATCACTGTCTACAAGTGGCATAGCTTCAAGATCTTTGTTGGGTGGATTAACAGGAGTAACATCAAGAGCAGATGGAGTGGTCATGTTTGATTTTGACTGGATATTCAGTTGAGCTTAGGATTGGTGCAAAGGCTGAGGAATTCCCACTAAATTGTGTTTGGCAGTGAGCCCCTAAGAGTATGAGGAACTCTTTTCAAGTTTTATGAACTGTGGGGCACTCTGTTGGAAAAAACCAGAGTGTGTTTGAGCTAATTAGCTGGTTTTTTAAGGGAATTTCTGATATCAGGGATGAGGGAGCAGTTGTATTTGCTTTTAGCCAGTAGCTCGGCTTCTCCGATTAGTTTTTTATGGTGAATTTGTAGAAGGGCACGGGTTTCTCACAGAGCCTTGTGGTGCAGGGGTTTTACCAGGTTTTTGAGTGTTTTTAGTGGACAATTTATCAGTGAGGATATCTTGCAGAGTTGCTTCACAGGAATTTAGGAGAAAAATAGGAGAAATGCGGGTAAAGAAGGTCGCCTGCGGTAAATACCTAGTTTTTATGGTGCAGGAGGCGTCGAGCTGGATTAGTTGCAGGTACTTGGGTCGACGATGAGGGCGGCAGCAACTTTGGTGGGTGAATTTTGGATTTCGGCCGTTGAACGACGTTTTTTGTATGCAGAGGCACTCCGGAAACGACGAATGAAAATGACGAATAACGGTCATTTCACGTCTTTTTATGCATTTTTGGCTCTTTGGCGCCTTTTTGGTGATGACGTCATGTTGACGTCATCATGGGTCCGGGTAGGGCAGGGTGACGTGGCAGCTGACGTGGGTGCCCAGGTGACGGTGACACGGTGGCAGGGCGGACGGGTGGACAGACGACGTGGAGGTGACGTGGAGGCGTGGTGGCGGAAAGGCGAGGTGACGTCACGCTGACGGGGGCGTGACGTCAGCGAAGGGGGATGGGCGGTAAGTGGTTTCCCCGGAGGCCCCTAAGGTGGTAAGCGGTTTCAAGGGGGGGGCTCCGAACAACGCGGGAGGCCAACGCGTGGCGAGGGTACGGTGGTAATACCGCCAATCCCCTGGACGCAAAAGGTCGGACACCTTGTATGTAAAAATGACCACCAGCCGTTCGATGAGTGGGGCCGGTGATCGGACGATGGGCGGCAACTGTGATGTGATGGTGCCTTAAAAAGAGGGGCACCCGCCCAATAATTTAATAGATTTAAATAAATCAGGCGTGGGGGTGGGTTATGAACTTTAGGATTTGGGTTTATGGGTTTAATAATTAATGTTTTTAATTAAAAAAACATTGCAAACATCAATTCCAGCGCGGAAAAGGGGTAGGGAGGTTTAGTAAGGGCGGGGATTTTGATTTTTTTATTTTTTCACCATAGTTTTGTTTTGACAAAAACCATAGTTTTAGGGCCAAAGGGGGTTAATACTAACCCCTGATGGGTTAATATTTCTCAAGGAAGGGTTATATAGCTATAGTGCTAGGGGGAGGGTATTTATACATATTTTTTGGGAATCGTTTCATAGATCCTAATAGAATTAGGGAAGGGGGGTAGTTAGGGAGCTAAATAATACATTAGTGGTTAATATGACATTGTGAGGTGAGTGAAGGGGTAAAGACTAAGTTTTAAGAGGTAAAACTTAGGAATGGAAGATAAATGAAATGAGAGTAAAGGTTTTTACACAAAAAATGTGGCTTCTTTTCTTGACTAAACTTCATGGTTTGACCCAGTAGTTTGTCATGAACTGAAGTGGAACTGGACCCTTTGAGCAAATCTCAAGGTCCTTGGGGATGTTAGTAAATGGTGTTTGGGGGAAAATAGGGGGAAATTAGACATGCTTCCAATATTTTGTCCTCCACCCTCTGCTTTGATGCCAGTATCCTGAATGGAATGAGTCTTGTACTTGACAAGCCAATTGGTGATGGCCCTTCCTTTCTGCAACCTTGCACTACTTACCCAACCTAGTAATCCTAACATTTTTTCTTCACCTAAAGTGGGTGCACTTGAATTAGCAGACCCTGATTGTTCTCTTTTTCTTTTGACTGCCCTCCTATCTAAATGTACCCTTATTTCTTCCAAGGACCCAGATTAAGCAGTTGGGCTCCTTCATTTCTCTACCTAGCTAGTCATCTGTCAAGCTTGAGTTGTTTGGACAGGAAACATTCTATATTCTGCAACAAGCAATTTAAACATGGCATGGCCCAGATTAGGCTATTGGGCCATCCATTAAGTATGATTAGCAGCAGTATTTGTAGAGTATGATACTGCCCAAAGATAGTAGTGGCATTTTGATGGCCACTTTCTTGGTCTTTAGTTTGGGGTTCATTTCACTTTTCTTTTGACCATTTGTTTTTCTTGCCTTTTGATTATTCTTTTAAGGCATACCCTCTTTTCATTTTTTAATTTTCATAGTATGTACACAAAATATGGAACCTTTGCAGCCTGCAATGATGAACATATTTAGCCCTTCCATTGTCAATCATGAAAGATGAAACCTATTGGTATAGGAACCTAACACCTCCTATGTCTGATCAAGCAGAAATTAGTTCGAGTTTTGTCTCATTTTCTTCTAATATGAACGAGAAATCCAATTTGAATATACAAATTGGCCATAATGAAGAAAGTCCCCAAAGCCTAGGAGTCATCCATGCTCTAATGCAAGAAGACAAAAGCGAGAATGCTGGAGGAAAGCCTACCTTGGAACTAGGAGATGACTTTGATACAAGATCAGATAATATCGTTGCAAGTCAACAAATGCAGATGCCAAGGTTAGAACAACAAACTATTTCTCTTTCAAAAAGTATCAGTACACAAAGGTTATGATCTAAAAGCCCGATGTCTATGATGAATCTGATGAACAAAGATTTTTCCATGATGATATTCTCAAATGCATTGTTTCAGAATCACATTTTTCTCTTTATCCTGATGTTTTTAGTGATGATATCTTTTCCCCTCTCAACATTAAAGATATCTCAAAAAACACAGAGGATTATTCAAATGAGTCATCATTAGGTTTTCAAGATAAAAATACAGCTATAGAACATCCTTTGATTATTTTCAAACAAGAACCACTTGACCTTCCTTGTCTGAAAATATATGACGAAAAAGAGAAATCTAGGGAAACCTCTAAAATCATTTATGGTGGTTACTTTGATAACGATGATGTTATTGATTTATCTCAAGTAACCCATCAAAACTCAGATAATGAGAGATATTCTAATTCAGAAATCATATCATTCAATCCTCATTTCAAAGCAAAAGATCATTTGCCTGATTTTACTATCCAAGACAATATCCCAATCTATGATTCATATCATGAAGAACCCCCCATGCCTGTTCACAATCATAACTTGTCTTCTGATTCACAAGACGGAATTCGAAATTGCTCGGATCCCATAACTCTAGCCAGTTCTTGTGAACAACAAAATATTCCAAGCCAATCCCAGTTGTGCTGTAACATTATTTGTACAGTTCATCATTTCTTTCTTTCTCACTTGCACTCATTTTGTACAAAATCGGATTGTGTTTTAAATTTTCAGACTTTTGATAAATTACTCTGGTATGTTGAGCACCTTATCAAAGAAAATTCGAAAGACGTGCTACCATTTTGGAAAGCTAAACTGTGTCAAGGAAGTTCAGAACTTCCTCGATTACAAGATCATCAATCCATAACAGAAATTCATCCTCATTTTTATGATCCAATAGATATCCAGTTGGAAAGAAGTTTTCATGAGAGAAATTTCGGACAGAATTCCAACTGAAGTTATACATTCTTATTCCACATCCAACATTAACAGTCCAAGAAAAGTTTTGTTCTTAACACTAATGTTGGAAAGTTACATACGTGTAGGAATAAAAATGAAAAGATGGCTCCACTGGAAATATCATTTCACGTAGTTAAATTTTTGTATATAGTTAGAGTAGGAGTAGGAGTAATTTAGCTAGGTTATTAGGTTTACTTTTAATAATTGGTAGGCAAAATAAGAGAAGAGATTATCCCTATTCCATACATAACCCTAGGGAATATCTACCTCTCATTTTGTTAAATATTGTTTCTCCATAATAAAATTTGCTTTGGTTAATAGCATTTGACATTTACTAAAGACACCTTTTCTCTGTCAAGATTTTGAACTTCTGCTTCTATAAATAGCAAACTTTTTTGGAAACTTGATCTCTATTATCAATAGAACTTTAACCCAGATATGATACTAGTTTCAACTCCAAGAAATTTGAAGAAAGAAATATTAGTGAAGGAATTGTTTTACATCAGTACAATGAAAGGCATCAATAACAAAATAAGAATTCCCCGTGGAAACAGCCATTTCCAAAGAAGCTCTATTATTGTCGTCCAGAACTTTCTTAAGGAAAAAATTGACTTCCTCCTTGCTAAAGGAAATCGCAGCATTCAGAGAAACAATCCGAGAAAACACTATATCTCAAAGAATAAGAGGTCTCATCACGAGCCGTCTTATCATGATCACAGATATTATAACTTGCTGACTTTGCCAATACTGTCCACCAAAACAGAGCAACGACTCAAGATTGTTGCAATCAAAAGACAAGGGGTCTCATCATGAGCCAACTTGTTCAGCAAAAGTGTAAATCAAGTGAATGACTGTGTCATAATTTTGCCACCAAACCAAGACATTGTTCTTTAGAGAATAAAAAAGGGAAAAGCGTCAAAATGGGTTTTTCTCTGAAAGGTTGTAAATAACCTTAAGCAGGATAAAGGATCATTACTGGGTAATAGGTAACCCTGTCGAGGCTATGGATGCCTACTGGCAGCAGAGGCTCTACCTGCGACAAAGAAGCATATTTAAAAAGGCTGCTACACAAGGAAGACTTTATTCTAATTTTTATTACAAGACCAAGTAATGGCTAATGTAAATACAAAGACAAGCTAAGGATACAAGTAATTAAAATAGAAAGAGGTTGAAACAAAATATCATTGACAGTTTGAAGTATAATATGTTTTATCTTTTTATAATAAAGTTTAAGTTTTCTGAGAAAATTTTTTGTTTCAGAAGTTTGAAAAACGTCAATAGAAGATCAGAGATAACTGGTTCTCCCAAGTGATTCGCCAATTGTTGTGGCCAGTAACAACCCCCCCTTGTTCATTTAAGTGTTGTCCAAAATACTAAATGAATGGGGACCCTTAGTTAAATTTTTAAGAAAAAAGCAAGCTTTTCCTTTCTTCAAAATAAGGTTACCATTGTAAGCTTAGAAAGGTCTTTTGAATATTTTTTAACCTAAGTCTACGATAAGGGAAATATCTTTAAAACCGCGTTGCGAAAAAGATAGGAAATGCCTTCATTCCTCTATAATATCAGTATGTGCAAGACCCTCGTGTTAAGCATAACATCGCATCACAATGAAGTAATATTCATAAGGAAAAACTTCAAGATTTACCGATCTGCGATAACACCGATCGCAAGATCGCATATCGCAGAAATGAACTGGCAAGATTTGGCAAACATTAAACTTCTGCGACCTGTGATGTTGCGATCGCTGCGATGGTACAATCTGCGATCTTGCGATTTGCGATGGCACGATCTGCGATGTTACGTAAGCAAATCATAAATCACTTAATCACGAACCCTTCGGTCACGCCATTCAAAGAAAAGCCACTTACCATAATCTAACTCAAGATCATGTGCTTTTAATGATAGTAAATGAATTAGCTGTCAGTTATTAAATGAAATGAAGACACGTGCTTTTGTAAAGAATTACTTCACGTAAAGTGGGATATTTGATATATCTGTTGCATTTAAAATTCTCATATCACCTTTCTTAATCAGTCATTTCCACTTCACTCGTAATCTGCAGGAACGAAGATCTAAGATGATTCAAAGCCAAACGCAGGAGCAAATTGGAAAGAAAAATAAAGCTCAAGGCTCTGAGGCGAAGGAAAAGACGAAGGAGATGGCGCCTTTGTATACAGACACTGCCTGCAACAGAGACGCAGGGATTTCGACATGGGAAAGCATGTACAGGCTGTTGGGGGAAGAGAATCCTAGAGTAATGAAGGTTGATACTGTCGCGGGCTCACAACGCTCTTCCGAGGCATCCTTAGAGGAGCTAGCATGTTCATTTATTCACCGGATAGCAGCAAGGCCCAAAATTTTACCATATACAGATATGATCAAGTGGATACTTGACAATGCAGAGTTGAACAACAGACAATTCAAGGTTCAAGGACATGGGCTCATAGGATCATTCGCCGCGCAAGATTTAAAGCTTATGTATCATCTTCCTGAACCGCAGACGACTTACAATGCACAATTTGTCAAGAAATTTGCGGCAGAGAACCCAAACCTAGCAGAGACCACTAAAGATTGGTCCAGAAAAGAGGAGCCTCTCAAAAAGGACAAAAACGGTATGTACAGCACTGGTTCCCTCACCTTTCCATATTTTTTTGTTGCGGCCATGCTTTGCAGATTATTTGGGATGCTGGATATCAATAAATTTTCGTCTAAATGGCTACCACTAATAGACGCTGCCACAAACGACGATATTATGGGTTGGGCCAAGATATTTTCTGATAATCTATACACGGCTGTTATGAATTACCGGTCTAAAAGATCCTTGTCTCAAAGGGTCTATCCTCCTTTTTATCTGCCTGTGTATATTATGAATTCTACCTACTATGTGTCTAAATTTCCCACTATGGATTGGAAATGGACTACCCAGAACCCATTACCTCTCCATGTTTATCATAAGATGTTATGGGATTCCCAATTCGTCCCGCACTTCTATCAGATTTGTCACAGGCTTATCTTACCCCTGTATAGAATGATGTATGATGAAGATGAAGGGAAAAGAGCAAGTGCACCCAGAATAAACGAGATTCATAGAGAATTGCTCTTTAATAAATGGGATGATCAAATCAGGCAAGCGGAACAAGCAGCGGAGACAGCGGCCACGCAAGAAAACATTCTTATCGACTGTGTAAATGAGAATTTACACAGGGCCAACTTAATCGAAGAGACCACCCCGTGGTACCTACCAAATAAACTACGACTGGAAGCAAAATGGAAGCAGAAGGCGCAGGAAAAGGGAAAAGCGATCCAGGCACTGAACAGATTAAATTGGGAGTGTTACTGGGCATACTTGGTCAAGCCACATAGTCAATGGATGACTGTGAAATGCATCATAAATGCAACCGAAAAAGTAGTGCCATCTCTCATAGATTCTGTTTTCGCAGCCCAGCTCAGCGCAGAAGTCGGCCAACCGACTCTTCTCAAGCCCATGATGAACACTTGCAGTTTTAAGGACCAAGTTCAGAAGTAGCCTTGTTTTAGAAATTTGTTTTTTCCTTTTATTTAGATTAGAAAAAGGACGGTCATTTGAAAACCGCATCCTAAATTTTGTAAAGACACTATTATTAGGATTAAGAAGTAGTATTTTAACCCTTCTCATGAATTTAGAGAAGGGTCCATAAATTTGTCAAAAACTTGTCCTCGGAACATGCACTTCTGCACCCTCAGAGGAGGTTTTGATGAATGGATGGATCGAGATTTATTAATGTTTGCATTTGATGTCTGCTACTGATGTTGCACTTTTGTAATCTTAGTAGATGTTAGAACAAGTAGAGATAAATCGTTTTTGCTTGAAGTTTATGAGTAGGATTAGTCATAAATGGTACTTTTAT